>JAJGQC010000451.1:0-25000 GCA_021014325.1 Plazaster borealis
CACCATGAGAAGACGTGCCAGGCAGTCATATTGACAGGCGTGGTGGATACACGCGCTATTGACCTGCAGATTTGAAACCTTTGTGACTTTTGAGAAAGGCAGTTTTTGTCTTCCATTTGAGCTCATTCAGCCATGAATTCATGGACATCTTTCATTTTTCAACAACACTTAGGAAACATGTCGTAGAATTATTTCTTAATTCGTTGTATTTGTAAAATGTTTTACCTTACAATGTTATGACGAACTGTTGAGGGAGGACTTACTTTTGTTGATGTGTTTAGTTAGATTGCTAACATTAGGGCTAGATAGCTCAGTTGGTAAAATCTCTGGGCACGTAAGCCTGGAGGTCGTAGGTTCAAATCCAACTCAAGTCAATTGTTCTTTGTTCACCCCAAAATTGTCTTCCATGACTGTTACTTTTTTGTCTAGAATTGTATCAACAAGAGTGTCAGAGCATTAATAGTCTGAAAAAATTGGTTGCTTTGGAAACTCATTCTTGTTTTTTAAAGAGGTCTTCCTGTCTGTTTGAATTTGTCTAGAATTATGCCAACAAGAACGTCACCGCAGAAAAAGCTTACAGAGATGCCAACAAGAACATCACCGCGTAAGAAGCTTACAGCGAAGGGGATATCAGAAGACCGGCCCTTATCAGAGAAGATTGAGGAG
Source organism: Plazaster borealis (assembly GCA_021014325.1). Classification (NCBI taxonomy): domain Eukaryota; kingdom Metazoa; phylum Echinodermata; class Asteroidea; order Forcipulatida; family Labidiasteridae; genus Plazaster; species Plazaster borealis. The sequence goes on from JAJGQC010000451.1 coordinate 667, forward strand.
ACCTCAACATCATCTTCAAGCGGTAACGTCAGAAAGGTTTCACGCTCAGAGAGGACAAGAATGGTAAGGGGGCTCTCAGTTTACAAGCAGGTCTCTGATTTGCCAGTTTCCTCTTTTAAAAAAGCGGCATATCTGCATGAGTTTGTATTGGAATCGCTGTTTGATGGGGAGCCAGTGTAGTTGCTTTAAAATTGGTGTTATATGGAATGAATACCGCGAAACAAGAAATGAGACGTGCAGCTGTATTTTGTACCTTTTGCAGTCTGGAAGCCCATTCCGCCGCATCAGTGCAAACAAAATCGTATATCGATTTTGCAATAATGTTGAATCTCGCAGGAAAATGCTCTGTGCAAAAACGTTGTATATGGACGCGAACTTGTTTTGTGTCAGGCATGATATTGTTCTTACTTTAGTCTGATTTCCGATTTGTTTGCCTTTTTTTTATTGTTAATAGTCTGAAAGTCTATTAAAGCCTACTCTATGTGTACATGTAGGTTAGCCCATTTACTTGATAAAATGTTCCTACTTTTTTCCAAGGGCCAAATATCATGCCGGCTGTGTATATTTTAAGGAATATACAACGTGTTGACAATTTCAAACTCTCGAGTAACGTAAGTATTATTTTAGAAGATACAATGTTTTTTTTGCACTTACATAAACAAGATACAACATTTTGACAATTTCAAACTCGAGAGTAACGTAAGTGCTATTTTAGAAGATACAATGTTTTTGCACTGACACAACGATAAAATGTTGAGTTTACTAAGCGTAAAGATATATGTGTGCATGAGTTGTTCAGTTGCCTGTGGGTTCAGGTAACTCTCTGATCCTGCGAACGTTTTGCAGATGGTAGACAGGAGTCCTGACACCATTTGAAATTTGCAGTTCCATAGTTATGCTTGAAGCTGGTCCAGTCTTGCAGCCGGCCGTTTGTGGCTGCTATGGGCCTTTTTGATACAAGCCTTTTGAGGCCACTATGGTCTCTAAATGATTATTATAAGCACATCTGTGTTATCGGTCCAAGGAGGTTTCATTGCAGTTTGCAAGAGCTACTTCTTTCCGATTGTTTTGTTGGTATATTTTCTTACAGAAATTGAGGCAGATTGTGAAAGAGACGGTCGTGGGACGAGGGATTACGAAGGAGAGTGAATGCTACAAAGCTTGCATTGAGAGACTGTATAAAATGGCGGAGCTCTATGTCAAGGTGTGTGTACAAAAGTTGTTTTGGTTTCAAAGTTTATGGAAACACCAAATTTGACTGCATTAGTTCAAAGACGGGAAACACAATAAAGGGTAGCACGTTGCATCCGTCACGTTTTCAGTTTTTCAAATGAATTTATTATTTGTTTTAAGTAACTGAAACCACCCAAAAGTGCTCCAACATGTGAATGGACATGCAAGCTTATACTGAAAATAATAGGAGCTGATTCATTTGATGTTTTTAATTTAAAAATAAAATAAAAAGCAACCTCAAATTTCCATCAAAAATGGATGGAAAAAGTCACCAGCCTTTTCTGTCCATTTCTTGAATGAAATTTGAGAGTAATTAAAAAATTGATAATTCTGATCAACTCACATTCAGTGTAAGCCTGCGTGTCTATTCACATGTTGAATCACATATGGGTGGTATCAGATACAACCAAAACTGCTGATGTGACGGTAGAGAAGTGGTAGACTTTATTGTGTTTCCCGTCGTATCTCTAATGTATGATACATCATCAGGCCTGATACTTTGTTCTTGTCAGGGCAAGGTATTTCCCCTTTGGTAAAAGGCACCTCTAGGAGGGAAATGAGAATGTGTACAGGAACATTTTAACCCTCGGGGGGAAGTGGCACGGTGAAAATATTCTCCACATATTCCAAATATGGTCATAACTTTTTTTTTCATTGGGCCACTAAAGGCAAGATTCCATGTAATCCTCACCCCTGGTATACACCACAAGCCTGTAGACTCCATTGGCCAGGCTATAACCACTGCCGAGTAAGGAGTAATGAATGACAGCAGCCCCAAGGGACAGCAATGTCCCTGAGCAGTAAACTGGATATCTTAGTGAGCCAACTCCTTGTGCCATTATCTCTTTGTGTCAACCCTGTGCCGCCCAGAGCTAAAACAGTTCGTAAATCACACACACACTCCTGGCCCAGACAAAAGCCATGTGGGGATTAAAATTGCTTTGGGCTTGCAGGAGGGGGGTTATTGACCTACAAAACTGAGTGGTGATAAAATTCTCCATCTGGAGACACCTCGTTATACAAAATGGCCCGCTTCTCCGAGGGTTAAGGAGTATCAAGGCAAGAGAGGCATTGAGGCAATTGCCTCCATTGCCTCCGTGAAGTATCAGGCCTGCATCATTGGTATTTGGAAGAGTCCATTCATTTCTGACCTATTGACCTTCTTGCACTGACGTCACATGTGGCTACTGTCTGCCTATGGTGTGCCATTTTGGGAGTCAAGATGCATGTGGTGTGCATCTGACTGCCCACACGTCACCCCAGTCAGGCCAATCTGGTCAATAGTTCTAAAAAAATGCTTCTCACCAATCAAATCTTATGACACATTAGGTAGTATACAAGTAGGACATGGTTTGAGGGTGGACAGTTGATATAACCTCCTTGAGGTATTGGAAGTTGACAAACCTTCCAATACCGAAGGGAGCTAATATCGACTGTCCGCCCGAAATAAACAATGTTATCTTTGTTTTAATAAACCTCATAATTCGGCATAATTGAGCTCGGGAAAAATGCGGATTGAAATTTATGTGTGCTGCCATCTTTTCATGCGTATTTGGGGAGGAGGATGCTAGTGTGTTCATAATACGCTGTACACCCGTGCGACAGTTCCACGATTGCTTGGTAAAGCATGCGCGTAGTAGACTGTTGCACGTGGGACAGTCTACTATGCATGCGTATTTACCGTCCGTGAATACTCGTGCATGTGCTTGGTAAACAGCAAAAATAACATCTGGCACTCGATGGTGCATGGACCAGTGAGACTTCGGCTCTCGATCATGAATATGTATGAGGTATAGTAAAAAGCCAGTTATTGGTTAACATTTTGTCATGGATTTTGTGCTTGTTTTGATTGTGCTTCCGTAAGTATATGTCGTCCCTATTTAAAATTGCATGTTATCTTTTTTCCCTATACAGGATCTGAAGACGTCTAAAGGACTGGATGAGGAGATGAAGAAGATTGCCGAAGCAAATGTGGACTTTGCCGTACAGTTTGAACGAACCAGAATTCAGAATTCATAGCTTGTTAGAGGCAGATCCAGGAGTTTGAGAATGGGCGCTTGACATCACCCGAATTAACCCCAAACTGCTTATTTGATGGTGCACTGGACCAGTGATCCTCAGCAACCCTACTGCTCCCAGTAAATGACTCTGAACCCCTTCAGTCCAGTTGGTGATTGTTGGAGTATTGGAGTGAATTCAACGTTACCGTCTGAGGTTTAGTTTGCTTGATGAATTGATAGAAGTATATGTAATCTGCCACCCAACTCCCCCCCCCATGACTCTCAGGGTCACATGAGGCAATTTTGCATGGCATTTTGGAGGCAACCAATTGCACTGCAAGCAAAATGAACAATTTAATAGCACTGGAGACATTTTTGCCAACTTTATATTTGAAATAAAAAAGTCGCATATCCTTAAGGTGATCCCCTGGCTGCCTCTTCCCAGGTTGTATCGTAAACTTGGGTGTGACTTCTGAGTGGCACCCCGAACAAAGATATTGACAAAATAGGGAGATCGCCAACATTGGGCTAGATAGCTCTGGTAGAGCGCCGGCCCGTTAATTCAGAGGTCGTTGGTTCAAATCCCGCTCTAGTCAATTTTTCTTTGTTCAACCCCAAATTGAATAAAGTCAGAGTGTGCAATGACTTGCTTAGTCACAAGTTACCGCTTAAATTTGAATTCCTCAGACTATACAGACAGTTGCTATGTCACATTGTTAGGGGCAATAGTCTCGATGACCAATTGAGCCCAAGTTTTCACAGGTTTGTTATTTTATGCATATGTTGAGAACAAAGTGAGAACACTGGTCTTTTACAATTAACAAACGTGTTCAGTGCCTTTAAGAAGAACACTCTGGTACCACAAGAGAAATTCTTCTTGCATCGTTTACCATCCATCCCCAAGAAATGTATGTACAAATTGAGGTGTGAAACTGGTTGCCTGTAAATAGTCTGATGTGACGTGGCCCTCAGTCATCTGCCACCAAGCAACGACCTCCCCTCCTCCCTCCTCCACAGTAAATTACTCATAATCCCTGGAATTGGGGATTGTCAGATGCAATCAAGACTACACTTTGTCATCATCAACATTAGTGTCTATGCACAAGCAGTGGCTACATTTAAAGCCCTCACTGTTCAATTTCGGCATCTGAACTTCAAGGGGAGACTTTCGGGGAGGCCCGGTTGCAGCAGACTTACCCGGTGAATCCATCGGTAAATGATGTTTTGCATAGACTACTTCGCAAATACTCGATACGCGTGCCTTATCCGTGGAATGAAGTGCATGCTGGTCTTGTTAGTGACAAAAATTTGATCGCTAACTAGACCAGCATGCACCTCATTCCACGGCTAACGCATGTGCACTAAGAATTTGCGAAGTAGTCTATGGTGTGGATAATAGGAAGTAACTATAACTAGTCAACTTGCAGGTACAACCATGTATAAATCTCTTATGGGAGGAGTGAATGGCTCTTTCCAGGGCCTTGTCACACAAAGCAATTTTTTTAGTCAACCAACTGCACTGCAATTAAATGGAAGACTCCAGTACCACAAGGGAACTATTTTCTTACAGTGTCTTACCATTCCAAAGAAATTTATGTACAAACTGATGTGTGAGTGTGGGCTCTTTTTCAGAGCCAACACTCCTCCCAAAAGAGATTAATACATGGTTGAACCCGTAAGAATCCATTGTTCTCAAAAACAGCGTGTGCTCAGAGCTAGATAAACAAAGAAAATTTCCCCGTTAGGTCTGCTGCCACCTATCATCCTATAAAGTCTCCCATTGTGATGATGCCATTGTCGGTCATCTGCTGAGTTTCGGCAACTTTACCATGGAATCACCGGCAGGGTAAACCAAGCTGGGGGCACCATTTTTGTTTTGGGGTATTGGTTTATCAAATGACATGACATGACATGGCTTTCTTGCTGTAACTCTGTTGATTTTCTTGTTCTCTGTCCTAAGTACCTCTTTGAAAATTAGCCTTTACCCCCAATGTCATGATGCGGCCATTTTGTTCAGATCAATACAACCAAACCGAGGCGGGAAGGACAAAGTAGTCAGGATCCTTTTCATAACAATGAGAATCAGTATCCATGATTGCTATCGCAGACAGGGAACAAGGTGGCATCTGTAAATGCGTGGCCATGACGCGCAAATCACATGAGGCACTTGAGAGGCAACCAACTGAACTGTATGCAAAAGGAAAACTATCAAAGCCCAAGAGACATTTTTTGAGCTGCCTCAAAGATGTGAACATGTTAATGTAGTTTTGTTTTCTTCTTCTTTCTTTGTGGAGACTACCTGGACCTGGTTGCTTGTCAATTGCCTCGTGTGACTGGGTCCCAGGGTATAATACATAATAAAAATGGGGTCATGACCTTTATTCAGAAGCAATCACTTTTGTTTCCCAGTTATACCTGCCTTCCCCCCCCCCCTTCCCCAATCAGCTCAGGTTAAGATTTTTACCAAGTGTTTGGACAATCAAAACGCACCCATTGTGATGTTATAACTGTAAAATATTGATGAAGGGTTGTACATTTTTGTTTTTTGGCAGTTTTCCTACTTTTTGAAAAATTATTATCGACAGCCATATTTTACTTGTACATGTATTCATTGCAATGTCTGAAGAGTTAAAATAAATCAATAAACATAAATGTTAAATCGAGACATGTGTCTGAATGTTATTTGAGAGTTATAATAAAATAAGAAAACACTTTGAGTTCATTGTGTTTAAGATATGTTTTTATTTCATGAGTCAAAAAGACTAATTCTGAAACCCTCCATGTTCTGTAAATGAACGACTAAAAAGGAAGGGAAATATAATAAATTTTTAACAAAGGCAGAAGTTGGAGGAAAATGGCAAGGGGAAAGAGGGAAAATTACGTTTTTTGTTCCGCATTATACTAAAAAAATAATTGGTTTCTTCCGATCCCCAGAACATCTGTCGAAAATGAAATTCTCGAGACATGGGAGGCTTCGTGGGATCTTCTTTTTCTTCCGGTCAAATCAATGCAGTGAAAACGAGGTTGGAAGGTTTAAAGTCTGACACCACTTCGTTGGTAAAATAAGAACTGATAAGAACTGCATTTGCAAACTGGAACCTACGGAAGCCTTCAAGGGACATTGAGAAAGAAGATGAACAAAGCAGTAGTCGTAGTCTGACTTATATCTCATAATTATGACGTCATATGCCCAGGTCACAATTATGACATGCTTACATCTGAGATATATCTCATAGATGTTACTTGTATATGTCATAAATATGTCTTAATTGGCACAAGTCATACATGTGACTTTGAGCGTAGTCATTTTTACAGTATAGGACATGCTAATTCATAATTGTGATTTATGTTGAGATATAAGTCATAGTTATGGCTTATGCTAAATCACAAATGATATAGAAGTCAAAGTTATGACTTGTGCAAATTCATAATTATAAGATATGTCATAGTATCATAAGATATGCATAAAGGTACTATTCACCGATCTCCGAAGAAGCCACCATCCCCCCGGGCCCCGAAGATAAAGAAATATCCATCAATGAAAAGACATCAATCACATAAAATGAAGCTTGATTTTTAAGGGGATTGGCTAGTTTTGTTTTCTGCCTTGTAGTTTAACATTTAGATGTGCTACAAAAATACATAATAAACATCACTTCATTCGTTTAATTGGGAGATTTTACTCCCCAATCTGAGCTCCAAGGCCCTCCTTGGTCAGCCCTCAGATCTGCAAAAGATCCAAGGGTTATAATAGCCAGGGAGAAATTTTTCTGAAATCCCCCCCCAGTCAGGTCATTATAATATTCATAAGGTCAAAAACCGTTCAGATTGTAATGAAAGCTCAGTAGCAGAGAGGAAAGGCACAGAGACTACAGAGCAGAAAGTACCCGGTTCAAGCCCAACCCATTTTTAACAGAATTTTACGAGAAGTTGTGTCCGAGTAAGTTGTAAAGTAATTTTTCTGCAACTTTTCAACTTAAAACAAACCTTCTAAAGCAAAACCATAGTCGCCCAAGCCCAATGGTTAACATTAAAGTGTACAACACTGATCGGGTATGGCACAATGGTTACGAAGCAAGTCATCACACATGCTGGAGGAAATCTCTGAGAGGATAAGTGTTTTTCTTCCAAAATTTTCCCTTTCCCCCAAATTGATCTAGAATTAATGAAATAACTGGGTTTTTATAACAAAAATTCTAATCTCTGAAAGTCGGTTTGGCGGAGGAAAGTTTCAATCCCATTGAGTCGTTGATAATGGCAGGATAAGCATATTCAGCCAAGGTCCCCCTATAGCAGGGAAGGCAAGGGATGGGGGAGGTCAAGTAGGGTTGTCTCTAGGGCCTGATGAATTACGGAAAACATGATAGGGGTAAGAAAATGCAGAGACCTTCGAGCTCCACAGCAATTTGGAAGTATTGAAATAACATACAACCATGACTGGGGTTTCTCGGTCAATTTTGTTCTACAATAATGTCATTTCAAACCAGAAAAGGTCACTTAAATGTTTACAAACAAATGTTGAGTTTTCAAGTCATTTAATGAACTTACCAACCATTACACGGCAAAATGTTACAATGCACACAAATTATTAAGTGAAAATATTGCGTATAAAAATTAAAAGCAATTAATAGAAAACTTACAATGCTACAATAGTTAATCACCAACTGGTGTTCATATTAATTGATTCCTTTTACATGATTTGTTTTCACAAAAGCCGCCTAAAATTACGTCATAATTCAACTTGGGAAACATAAATCACACTGACCTCAATTTTAGGCCCTGGATATAAATCAACCAACTGATGTGTTAATCAATTAACGGGATACCAGTCATAAACAGAAATGTCATGGTTTGTGGCTGGTCATCTGTTTTGCTTGGCAACAATGTTCAGCAGATTTGTTCCACCACCCATCATCTGTGACTCTTTTCTTTTTTTCTTTTTTTTACTAAACAGTGTATTAATAAAGTCCCGTTAGATAATGCTAACAAAATATTTGTCACCTTTCTATCGTCGAATATCTTTCATGTGATACCCTTTTATAATATTGTATATCCCAAAAGATTTGGTAAGAAATGGTTCTCATAATAAGAACACTTAATTAATGGTGGCGCCCGCTATTGACAGCAACATGCTTACATGTATGTTGGCAGCGGGTGCTATTATTATTTGCAAGAATTCGTCAATCATCTATGTCAAAGGTCAAAAAAATGTATTTATATTTTTTTGATAAAAAAAATTGATACAAAGTCATTAAGGATTTTCACAGCCTCTAAATCAAATGTAAAAGTTAAGTCATTTAAAAAAGTTGTAATTTACCGAGGCTTTGCAGAAATTGAAATTCAAGAATTTCGGAACATGGAACTGTTCCAAATAAAATATAAAATTAAAAAACCCATAGTTTCAACGACCATATTACGTAAGGTTAAAAACTGCTGATAACTATTAAACTAACGGGCACAGGAAATAATGTCAGGACCGTCTCTTCTTCTTTCTAATATAACTCTCACTGGTCAGTGGAAGATAATTTCATTAGTTTCTCAAATATTGTTTATATTTTCGGCCACTCGAGTAAAACAAAATTGCTTTTTACAATTATCTTTAACTGCCGATTCGGTCAAGATGCATTTTTTTTACACACTATTTTGTTGAAACAAAGTTTGAATCAACTGCATGTTTAAAGAAAGGCACACCCGCCTCCATACATACACCCAAACATAAACATTACCGGTTAAAATTAGCGAGAAATAAACAGAAGTAGACATGTTTTTTAAACGTGTTTTTCCATAAATTTAACCTTTCAGGTTTCTCTTGTTAATAAGTACTTGTATTAACAGTAAATCTGCCTTATTATAATTATATGAAACATTTTGCAAAATTTACAAGCTGAGCAGTTCAATAATTTATATATACATTTCAGTCATTACATGAAATTAGTCATAACAAGTTCAGAGGTATTATTTACATTATAATGGTCTGTTCCTTTTAGTAATAAACACGTTTTCGAGTTCTGCTCACACATCGTGAGAACGACTTGTTTGATTTTGTTAACTGACAAATACAGCAGACATGACATCTATAGAAAAAAAAAGCTTCCAGGAATATGCAATACTTATAATAACATCGAGGATCGGTAGTGTACTAAATAGAACCCAGAACACTTATCTTGGAGTAGTGGTTAACCCCGGTGTTTCTGGTTCACATAGCAAGCATCATTGTTTACAGGTTTCCTCAGGCTTGCGAACTACAGTGATTAAGTTCACTTCTGAGGCATCCTTGGTTTCATTACCATAAATATAATAATAACATTAATATTAAAACAATGTATAAATTGTTTATAGATACTGTAGTATTTCGTTATATTTTAGCACAAAGGCTATGTTAGTTGGCGTGTTCATCGAAAACTAAAATGTACTTTCTCTTTAGAGAAAGGTCTTAGTTCAAGTCTTCAAAGTAGAAAGAGACTGAGCAAATTGAACATCGAATTGCAATAAGTTCCATGACTCAGCAACAAAATAATAGTATAAATAATATTAATGCGTGGTGCATGTTTTCCTCCATCCTACAATCTAGACAGTTTTAAGAAGAATATCGATTCCAAACTTCAGCTCCCCTGAGTTTTTTCATCTTAAATCTTTTCTTCTTGTAGCCCCTTAATACCAAGAGTGGCTTTTAGTCATGTTTGTGCCGAACTTGCACTAAAAAGGCCCAACTATAATATGCAGTTATTTATAAAGGGTAAAACACTTTAAAGGTGAATCAAAACTGAAGATAAATAAGGCCATACAAAATAAGGACTGAAATTAGTAGTCTAAAACACGCGATTCAGCAATCACAATAGTTACGTAAAGGATATGCACATTATAAAAGGTGATTTCAAAACATCTGCACTTGTGCATTCTATGTCCAGAAGCATGGAGTTCAACAGTTTAGGGGCACAGACACAGAAGCCCGCTCTGAAATAATGAACATTGTTGTCCCCACTCCCCTCGTTTTCAAAATCTATAGCCAGGTGGGTGTAATTTAAGCTTCTATTAACCCGTTTCTATAAAGTATGAGGTCAAGTCAACATTGATGGCTTCGGCTTTGGCTATGGCTGGATTACTGAAAAGGCCTGGTCTGCCAACAGCCATAGCCGTAGCCAATGTCTCTTGATTAAGTGATGTTTGAAGCTTAGCATGGTGAGGTTAATAGGAAGTAAGTAGGGGCCAACAAGCAATACACCCATTATAAGGCAGGTGCCAACTGTATTTCTTGCGAATGCTGTAAAGACTACATCGGAGAGACCGACCACATCATCTCAACAAGAATCAAAGAGCACATTATGGCAAACAAGGACAATAACTTGAAGTTCGGCCATCGACCGTGAAAACGACTTGTTTGATTTTGTTAACTGACAAATACAGCAGACCTGTGGAATCTGTAAAAAGAAAAGCTTCCAGGAATATCCAATAGGCTAGTTATAATAATGGGCCTACTGAGGATTGGCAGCACACGTAAAAGAACCCAGAACACTTATCGTGGACACACATGGCAGACAGCAAGGACAATAACTTGAAGAATTCGGCCATCATCATTGCATCGACTGGAACAACGCCAAGCTCATCGCCCCTGTCCCATTGCTGGCACCAATGCAGGGACAGGTAAGCATTGAAATAATTCAGGGCTCACAACACAGTCACACAAGACATCGGGTTCTTCATCAACGACATCTGGTCACCACTACTCAAGCCCACCCTTCCAGCCGCATCTCAACACAACATTGTCGCCAACAACCTTACGGATCAGGTTTGTGGGGCCCTGCTATTGTTGTTCTATTATTCCTTTTTCTAAAGAATTCCTCAGTCGGGGGTCCAGGTTGAACAAAGAAACAATGTGTGGGGTCAATGTTCGGTTTTGTGTAAAAGACCCCGCAAGGGCCCTTCCGTAAGTCCACTCCAACGCACAGGTATTAAAGCATTGTCATGCATCACCGGTCAAGCAAAACTTGGATCCTTCCCGCCCAAAATTTGTGTATCCCTCCAGCCCTTCTTATAAAGCCAGAGCATCAGCAGGAGTTCATCAGCTCTAGAGGACGTTCGGAACGTCGGGACCATACCAACGACTCCTTACACAGCCAACACTCCTCTCAAAAGAGATCTACATAAGTTTACTATAACAGGAATTTCACCGTATTCAATGTTGTCTGTAGAGGCTGTATTCGCAAGATTTAACTGCTCTGACCTTGGTAAGATTTAAGTTTATTTATTTGTTATTATGCACAAAAAGTCAATGGCCTGACGTTTCGACCCTAGCAGAGTCTCGAAGGCTAAACAGGCTGATTTTTTAGCCTTCGAGAAAGACTCTGGTCAGAACGTCCTGCCGCTAACTACTTTTTTTACATTTGTATCTATGTCCTTTTGGTTGGTAAGCAGTTTGCAACAGCTAATTTGATTTTCTGATTTGTTATTACTAACACTTTTTTGAATGTATGTATTTGCTAAAGAATTGAAAAAAAAAGAAGAAAACGAGAAAACAAAACTATATTTGTTTGGTAACTAGATGTACACTTTGGGGATCGGGATGTTTATAAATTCACAGCCTCCAAAGACCAAAACTAAAGATTTCCATATTCAGGAACGATGAAAGTGCCCCCTTTTCATCATCATGTAAACCACAACTCATTAGATAAAATGTATCCAATGAAGAAACAGGAGTTATCTGGTCTCCCTGAATACCATGGAGATTATTTTTATCAAGCCAAACTGTCTTTATACTACCTGCAGCAGCAACGAGGGAGAAAACTGGCCCAATATCACCACACAGCAGACTGCACTCCTGTAGGGATAATCCATCCAAGGAAGAAACAGGAGTTATCTGGTCTCCCTGAATACCATGGAGATTATTTTTATCAAGCACGACTGTCTTTACACTGCCTGCAGCGGCAACGAGGGAGAAAACTTGCCCAATATCACCACACAGTAGACTGCACTCCTGTAGGGATAATCCATCCAAGGAAGAAACAGGAGTTATCTGGTCTCCCTGAATACCATGGAGATTATTTTTATCAAGCACGACTGTCTTTACACTGCCTGCAGCGGCAACGAGGGAGAAAACTGGCCCAATATCACCACACAGTAGACTGCACTCCCTTAGCACCAATTCCTCCAAGGAAGAAACAGGAGTTATCTGGTCTCCCTGAATACCATGGAGATTATTTTTATCAAGCCAAACTGTCTTTATACTACCTGCAGCAGCAACGAGGGAGAAAACTGGCCCAATATCACCACAAAGCAGACTGCACTCCGGTAGATACAATTCCTCCAAGGAAGAAACAGGAGTTATCTGGTCTCCCTGAATACCATGGAGATTATTTTTATCAAGCACGACTGTCTTTACACTGCCTGCAGCAGCAACGAGGGAGAAAACTGGCGCAATATCACCACACTGCAGACTGCACTCCCTTAAATACAATTCCTCCAAGGAAGAAACACGAGTGATCTGGTCTCCCTGAATACCATGGAGGTTATTTTTATCAAGCACGACTGTCTTTACACTGCCTGCAGCGGCAACGAGGGAGAAAACTTGCCCAATATCACCACAAAGCAGACTGCACTCCGGTAGATACAATTCCTCCAAGGAAGAAACAGGAGTTATCTGGTCTCCCTGAATACCATTGATATTATTTTTATCAAGCCAAACTTTCTTTACACTGCCTGCAGCAGCAACGAGGGAGAAAACTGGCCCAATATCACCACACTGAAAACCGCACTCCCTTAAATACAATTCCTCCAAGGAAGAAACAGGAGTTATCTGGTCTCCCTGAATACCATGGAGATTATTTTTATCAAGCCAAACTGTCTTTACACTGCCTGCAGCAGCAACGAGGGAGAAAACTGGCTCAATATCACCACACTGCAGACTGCACTCCGATAGAAACAATTCCTCCAAGGAAGAAACACGAGTGATCTGGTCTCCCTGAATACCATGGAGGTTATTTTTATCAAGCACGACTGTCTTTACACTGCCTGCAGCAGCAACGAGGGAGAAAACTGGCGCAATATCACCACACTGCAGACTGCACTCCCTTAGCACCAATTTCTCCAAGGAAGAAACACGAGTGATCTGGTCTCCCTGAATACCATGGAGATTATTTTTATCAAGCACGACTGTCTTTACACTGCCTGCAGCAGCAACGAGGGAGAAAACTGGCCCAATATCACCACAAAGCAGACTGCACTCCGGTAGATACAATTTCTCCAAGGAAGAAACAGGAGTTATCTGGTCTCCCTGAATACCATGGAGATTGTTTTTATCAAGCACGACTGTCTTTACACTGCCTGCAGCAGCAACGAGGGAGAAAACTTGCCCAATATCACCACACAGTAGACTGCACTCCCTTAGCACCAATTTCTCTAAGGAAGAAACACGAGTGATCTGGTCTCCCTGAATACCATGGAGATTATTTGTATCAAGCGAAACTGTCTTTATACTGCCTGCAGCAGCAACGAGGGAGAAAACTGGCCCAATATCACCACACAGCAGACTGCACTCATTCAGGGACAATTGCTCCAAGGAAGAAACAGGAGTTATCTGGTCTCCCTGAATACCATGGAGATTATTTTTATCAAGCCAAACTGTCTTTATACTGCCTGCAGCAGCAACGAGGGAGAAAACTGGCCCAATATCATCACTTTTTAGTTTACATCCGGTCAGTATTATGGCTTTCAAGGAAGTAATTTGAGGTATCTTGTCTGATTTCAAACCATGCAAATCGTTTCCACTCAAGTCAATTTTTTCCAATTTGGTAGCTGATTTCATTAATTTGAAAAGTTGAGGAACAGAGTCATAGGTTAAATGACAATCTTCAAATGTTAATGATTTTAAATGCTTAGACATTTTGTTGAGTATGTGTAACTGGTCTTTCATATTGACTCTAACTATTTGTAATGATAAATTACACACTGTTCTATCTATAATAGTTTCCAGTAGTTTTAAGTCGGTTTTGCTTTGACAGGTTATCGATATATCATCTAAAACAAGCTTGGGTCGTTGTGGTAGGTTTAGAATGAAATAATGTGCAGCCAAAAGGTCTTCCCCTTTCAGCTCATATGGGAATCTGACCCACCCATCTAGCACGAGGGTTCGCTTGGATTCAAACAATGCCAACATCATTATCCTATGTAAGCAGACATACCTCTCACTTTCAACAGTGGCGTTTTTATTGTAAACTGTTAGCTGCTTTTTGGTCAGTTCAATAACATATTCTGCAGCTTTTTGGCTTTTCCCGCTGCAAAAACGGATCAAGTATCCATTTCTTTCTAGGTCGCCTTTCAACAATGTTAGCAAGTACTCATTAAATTTGTCAGAACTGGTTTCTGCCATATCAGAAAGGTACACGGAACAACAATACTGCATTATTGTTAAGTGGTAGAATTTGACTCGTTCAACCCTATTGATACCTTGCATGAATTTGACTGGAGTTAGTAAGCCGACATCACATCCCAATTTGAAATCCTCTGAATCAAAATCTGCAACAGCAAGGAAATAATTTTCCCCGCTTTTTAACATCAAACGTTCAAGTGCAACCTGCCCAAGTTTGGACATGAGCTCATTAAACCTCTCTTCTGTTATTGTCTCAGAGGGTTTGGATGTGCAATCTTTGCTAATCTTTTGCCGGTAGAATATATCAATTGCGAGATCAAACAGTTCTGTAACCGTGTCAGGTAGACGATCGGAATGACTTAACGATGAACACATCAGCCAAAGAAACAGAGGAATCTCGCTTAAACTACGAAGTGTTTCAGACTTGTTTATTTCAGAAAGAATATGACCACTGTGTTTGGAATCGGTATTGCTGAAGTATTTACGGATATATTCTTGTTTCTTATTGTCATCGAATCCAACTATGTTTATTCTTGTATAATCCGTATTGCACTTGAGTAACTTAAGTGCCGTAGACTGACGACTTGTTACAATAACCTTACAGCGTTTAAGAGACTTGAATGACAGGACATTGTTAACACTGAAGTATTCTGTTGCATTTTGTAGTGTCTCAAAGGAGATTTCGTCTGCTCCATCAAGAAGAATGAGAACTTCATCTGGGCGCTGTGTTATATAATTTTTAAGATCCTCTTTCCCAAAATCGTTTCCGGACAATAAATGAAAAAATATTTCATCCATAATGTTAAAATTGACCTCCATTTTGTTAATTTCCAACAAGAAGACAAGCTTATACTTTGACAGAGGTGAGTCTTGTTGTTGGTGGGTCAATTGAGTACCACTTTGTAAAACAGCCCAGTCATAAGCTATCTTTTTTAGAAGCGTTGATTTACCATACCCACTCTCAGCAGTGATTAAGATTCTTTTCTTATCCAAGCTTAACATGTCTATGTATGAATTGAGGGGAATTTTGGTTAGGTTTTTACCGACCTCATATTCGCCTTTAAATTCAGGAACCTTGTTTTCTTTGGCCATTGCATCGCTATGCTTTTCCTTAATGGCGTCTGGCTGCAATTTGATCGGCTGATCAGGTTTGTTGGTTTCTTGCAAAAGTTCTAAACTGACAAAGAGTTCATCCATATCAATAGCCATATCCTTCTCCATCGGATGTGTGTTCACTTTCATTCTCTCTTTGTAATGACTCACCAAAGTTTCACCACACGCCTCAATGTTGAATGATAGCCCCTTGACATCTGTAAAAAAAAAATTGCAAGCATGTATTATCAAAACCGTCATCAAATAACCGCAACGATTTTGAATTAAAATAACGAAACTAAATGCACAAAATAACATGAAGCCCTACAGGGAGAGAGTTAACAAATGTTTGTGAATCTGGTAGCTTGATCAAAGTAGCCCATGAAGACTTCCAAAACACAGTTGCCAGGGATGAGATTTGAGGAATTTGAAAAAAACTGCAGGCTTGGCAATAATGTGGGCTTCATGTATTTTATTCTCCCTTTGGTGATTGCATTACGTCTTTCAAGAAGGTTCAATATTTGAGGAATAAATCCTGAGAAATCACATGCCTGAGTTGCTTTTTTTATTGCAAGAGTCAAAATAGACACGTTCCATTCATTTTCGTTTTCAGTGAAATTGTGTCCTTCTAATTTGATGAGATTTTTCACAGGTCAGTTGCATATTTCTTTTTATCTGGGGTGTGAATAACTAATCTTTTCCAAAAATTGTTTTTAAAACAAATACTGTAAAGGACAAAACAACAAAATGAGTGCTGTACTTACTTGTTATTTTGTCGACCATATCATTACGGTCGAGTTCTTTAAATGCTTTCGTCAACCCTTCAAGAACTTCTTTTGGGTTCCTTCGTGCCCAGCTGAGAAACATCTGAAAGACGATTTCTTCGAGGTCATTTTTGCTGTTGTGTTCAAATGTTTCAATCTCTGCAGCACTAAAACCCAAAGAAGTGGCGAGTCGCCTCCAATCTTTCCCAATATTCTTAGCTAGGACTCGTAAAATGTTCTCATCAATACCTGATGTATCGGAAGATGTTGACGGATGTTCCGATGACTGTCTACTGTGAACTTCGTCCGTGTTATCTGCTCTTGGCGATGTGTGTGCATAACCTTAAAAGAAAACATTACTTTATCCATTATTTTGTGCTAACTTCGATATGGTAAATCAAAGCAACTAGTGATGTAATGATTGACAGCTTTCTTATACACATTGTACTTTTCTCTTGATTGTGAACATAATACTAGAAATATTTGATATTTGTCTGGTATAATAAAAAATAATTAAAAAACACGAAACCTTAAGGTAAATAGTCCGCCACACATTTGTATTCAATCATTATACCAATCTGTCTTATTTTAAATGATATCATGAGATCAAGATGATTATGATTATTAGTTGGTACCAACAATGACACAATGAGGGGAGTGGGCCTACATTGCTAGCCGAGTACGAATATACGAGTACTTTTAAAACTACTCGAGTACCAAGTACCGAGTACGAGTACGACAACACTGGTATACAATGCTTTTTCGTATGATGTATGGTAGAAATTATGATATCATAACAACTATTACAAGTTGCGCATCAAAAATTTCTACAATCCCTGAAATGTGTCCTTTTTTTAAAGGTTTGATCAATTTACCTGAATCCTGTTTGATGAAATTGATTGTTGTGCGTTAAATAAAATTTATTTTATTATTCCTACCATGGGGTTGTCCTTGAAAGCTTGTCTGGTCTCCCTTTGGAGGATTTACTCTTTCTGGTTTCACTGACGTAGCTTGCTTTGATGGGCCTGAAAAAATAGATGGATAAAACATTACAATGGCAATCCGACAATCCGACCCTTTTTTGCCAATCTTGGGACAAAAACAAAGAAACAGTCCACCCGTCTGTAACTTCCTTTTGGTTCGTTTGCTTTCTTGCCCATGTATAAGAAACATCCGTAAGTTGTTTTTGACAACTCGAGTACCAAGTACCGAGTACGAGTACGACAACACTGGTATACAATGCTTTTTCGTATGATGTATGGTAGAAATTATGATATCATAACAACTATTACAAGTTGCGCATCAAAAATTTCTACAATCCCTGAAATGTGTCCTTTTTTTAAAGGTTTGATCAATTTACCTGAATCCTGTTTGATGAAATTGATTGTTGTGCGTTAAATAAAATTTATTTTATTATTCCTACCATGGGGTTGTCCTTGAAAGCTTGTCTGGTCTCCCTTTGGAGGATTTACTCTTTCTGGTTTCACTGTCGTAGCTTGCTTTGATGGGCCTGAAAAAATAGATGGATAAAACATTACAATGGCAATCCGACAATCCGACCCTTTTTTGCCAATCTTGGGACAAAAACAAAGAAACAGTCCACCCGTCTGTAACTTCCTTTTGGTTCGTTTGCTTTCTTGCCCATGTATAAGAAACATCCGTAAGTTGTTTTTGAGGTCATTTCTGTAAATCAATTTGAAATGTTTCAATCTTTGCGAATTCAATCATTCTCGTGCGTTCTAGGTCTTGAATCGTTTATCTTAAACCTACACTAAGTGGGTTTCTATCACTTCAAGTCAATAACCTCTAACATTTAAATTCAAAATAGCTTCAGGCTTTTAAAATGTACTCTTGTTAACTAAACGATACAAACAACTAGAGGTTTGGGGTGTCATGTGTCCGAGTGGTTAAGAGCATCGAATTCAAGTTCCGATGGTTAAGTCATCGAGGTGTGGGTTCGAATCCCGGTCATGACACTTGTATCCTAGAGCAAGATACTTTACTATAATTGCTTCTCTTCACCCAGGGATATAAATGGGTACCTGCGATGGTAGAGGTTGATATTGTGTTTGAAAAAGCCTTCGGAGCGCCACGGCAGCTCGGGGCTGTATACTCCCCAGGGAGCTGAGAAAGATTAAAGGAATGTTATCGGCCCAATGAACAGTGCACTAATGTAAAGCGCATTGAGGCGTTATTGTGAAATGCGGTATATAAGAACTAGTTATTATTATTATTATTATTATTTCTAAGACACAAAACAAGAAACTGCCATTTTGTGGTTTTGTTAAAACTTTTTTAAAGCTGTTGGTTCTGGATTCATTTTAAAATATTTTAAAGTATAGCATGCTATGCTGCCTTGAAGAAAGATGAAGTGGAATGGAAATGTTTTGTTAAACAACGTTTATTTGATTATTCCTACCATGGGGTTGTCCTTGAAAGCTTGTCTGGTCTGCCTTTGGAGGACTTACTCCTTCTGGTTTCACTGACGTAGCTTGCTTTGATGGGCCTGAAAGAATAGATGGATAATACAATGATGAGTTCATTATTATCAAACAAGTATTGACAACCTGCATCACGGGAATTTTAAATGACATTGTAAATAAAGTAATTGGACCATGTAAAGTAACGTTAATTGTATTGTGTGGTGCACTTTTTGAATCTGTATTTTGTCTTTAAAAGTAATTCACAGATGAAACAGGAATGATCCATATCAATGATCTTCAGTGTTTAAGACCGGGCCCAATTTCATACTGAGCTACTTAAGAAGCAAATGGTATTGTTTAAGTTGACCAAAACAATAACAACTAAGCAGGTTTTATGCAACACTTGAGGTACCGCCGTTTTTCAGGAAATTGTTCAAAAGAGCAGAAACTTTTGTGACTTTGCAATTCTTTTGATTCTAGATTAATTACAAAAAATGGTTCAAAACTATGACACTACGCTGCCTTTATTCAATGAAATTGATTGTTTTGGTTGAATAAAATTTATTTGATTATTCCTACCACGGGGTTGTCGTTGAAAGCTTGTCTGGTCTCCCTTTGGAGGATTTACTCTTTCTGGTTTCACTGACGTAGCTTGCTTTGATGGGCCTGAAAAAATAGATGAATAATACATTACAATGGCAATCCGACAATCCGACCCTTTTTTGCCAATCTTGGGACAAAAACAAAGGCACAAAGGAACAGTCCATCTGTAACTTCGTTTTGGTTCGTTTGCTTTCTTGCCCATGTATAAGAAACATCCGTAAGGTTCTTTTATGAGGTCATTTCTGTAAACCAAGTTGAAATGTTTCAATCTTTGCGAATTCAATCATTCTCGTGCGTTCTAGATGTTGAATCGTTTATCTTAAACCTACACTTAGTGTGTTTCTATCACTTCAGGTCAATAACCTCTAACATTTAAATTCAAAATAGCTTCAGGCTTTCAAAATGTACCCTTTGTTAACTAAACGATACAAAAGAACTAGATTCCTGCGACACAAAACGAGGAACTGCCATTTTGTGGTTTTGTTAAAACTTTTTTAAAGCTTTTGGTTCTGGATTCATTTTAAAATAATGTTAAACTATAGGATGCTACGCTGCCTTAAATAAAATTGAAATGGAATTGAAATTTTTTGTTAAACAACGTTTATTTTTATTATTCCTACCATGGGGTTGTCCTTGAAAGTTTGTCTGGTCTCCCTTTGTAGGACTTACTCCTTCTGGTTTCACTGACGTAGCTTGCTTTGATGGGCCTGAAAGAATAAATGCATAATACAGTGATGACTTCATTATTATCAAAAAAGTATTGACAACCTGCATCACGGGAATTTTAAATGACATTGTAAATAAAGCAATTGGACCATGTAAAGTAACATTAATTGTATTGTGTGGTGTAATTTTTTGAATCTGTGTTCTGTCTTTAAAGTAATTCACAGATGAAACAGGAGTGATCCATATCAATGATCTTCAGTGTTTATGACCGGGCCAAATTCCTAAGAGCTACTTTAGCACAGAAGTGGCTAAACACAACAAAATTATGCTTATGTTTACTTACCTGATATTATATGAACCATATTAGCACGACCTAGTTTCACAAGCGCCTTCCTCAACTCTTCTCTAGCTTCAGTTTGACTCGTTTGCCTTCGAGCCCACGTGAAGAGCATTCGGAAGGCTTGTTTTTCGAGTTCTTTGAAGTGATTGAACTCAAATGTTTTAATCTGTACAGAACCAAAACCCAAAGAAGTGGCGAGTGGCTTCCAACCTTCCCCAATATTCTTAGCTAGGTCTCGTAACGTCTTCCCATCAAAAACTAATGTATTGGATGTTGGTTGATGTTCTGATGACTGTTTACTGTGAGCTTCGTCCATGTTATCTGTTCTTGGGGATTCGGGTAGGTCTACATAACCTAAAAAACAGAATGGAGTCAAGCAATTAGATAATTAGATATTATAAATCTAATTATTGGCAACATCATACGTGCCTGTTCCGCAATATTTATTGCTAAATATAATTAATTTATTTTATTGTAAGAAATGGTACAATCCCTGATATGTTTTGGATACTTTTGAAGTTAACGATTTATCTGAATCATGTATATATAGTATCCGCTTTGTCTCCTCGATACAACATTTTTAATAATAGGGGCCTAATGATGATAAAAGCGCATAAGACCAATCTATTGGATAAATGTACCCTTATTCTCAGAGATGGAAACAATGCTAATGATTGCAACTCATTAAACAAGCCAGACTTTGATCGGGAATTCCATAAATTTAGTTTGCTTATTAAAAGATTGTTCCTTGAATAAGGGTACCGTAACAGTTGAGTGTTTTTTTGTTTTACCTTCTAAGTTTCAAGTAACTTTTCTTTCTTACAACATACCTGGTAAATAATATACTGGATAGGTGCCCATAGTTACAAGTAAACAATGGTTTATTTGGCCCTCCCCACAATTCGCGAATGCATACAGACACTAATGTTTGGCAAACGCCATAGAGTTGTGGACTAGGCAGACGCACAAACGCTTAATGCGTCACGCCATCATCAGCCCCATACAAAAAGGCGAGATGTTTCCTCCTTATTGTCTACCCATTGTTAGTACACGAGATGTGTTCAACTCCACTGGTAAACATTGCTTTTTCATATGATGTATGGCAGAAATTATGATTTCATAAAAACTATTACAAACTTTGCATTAAAAAACTATACATTCCCTGAAATTTGTCCCTTTTTTAAAAGTTTGATCAATTTACCTGAATCCTGTTTGATTTCAGAATCCACTTTGTCTCCATTGGAATGATGTTTACTGTCTGACTTTGTAGTTGGACTCCCATGATGAGGCAGAGCTGAATAATAGATTGATTAAACTAAATAAGCATAATATATTCGATGAATTCCTCAAAACGTGTTTGAACAGTTTGCTTGGATCAATTCGAAAGATTGGACACTATCAGCCTTGGGAAATGAAATTCAGTCAAATATTCATATTTTAAAGAAACGATTCAATAATAATATGCGAGAATACGTTTTAGTATTTTTCAAACCATTCTTTTCTCAGAGATGGGAAAAGTGCCGATGATTGATTACTACTGAAGCTGAACTTTGTTTGCGAATTCAATCATTTAGTGCGTTCTAGGTTCTTGAATTATTTATCTTAAATCTAAACTTAGTGGGTTCTTATCATTTCAAGTCAATCACTTCCAACAGTTAAATTCAAAATAGCATCAGGCTTTTAAAATGTACCCTTATATAACCTACGATAAACAAAGAACTAGATTTTGTTAAAACTTTTTTAAAAGCTGTTGGTGGATTAATTCGCAAAGGGGAAACTTTGTAATCTATACAGAACCAAAACCCAAAGAAGAGGCGAGTTGCTTCAAATCTTCCCCAATTTTCAATTTGTCAATACCTGGTGTATCGGATGGCGTTGACTGATGTTCTGATGACTGTCTACTGTGAACTTCGTCCATGTTATCTGCTCTTGAGGATTCGGGTAGGCCTACATAACCTTAAAAGAATAGAATCCAGCAAAAAAAGGTTTGTATAATAATTATAATTATTGGCAATATCACGTGCGCCTGGTCCGCAAAATTTAGGCAAAAAAATAAAGAAATGGTACAATCCCTGATAATTTGTTTTTCTACTTTTGAAGTTTTATTTATCTGAATCCTGTATGGTTCAATTCGCTTTGTCTCCTTGATACAAATCAAATAAAAAGCACACTAGTCCTATTAATGTACCTTTCTTTTCTCAGGGATGGAAACAATGTTGATGATTGCTACTTATTAAACAAGCCAGACATTTGATTGGGAATTCCATAAATTTAATTTGCTTAAATGATATGTTCCTTTATTATTGCGATGTATAAAGGGTACTGTACCCGTAGCAGTTGAGGTTTTTTTTACCTTCTAAGTTTCAAGAAACTTTTTTTTCTTACAACATACCTTGTAAATATACTGAATGAGTGCCCATCATTACAAGTATAAAAACGGTTTAATTCACCCTTCCCACATTCACGTATGCGTACAGCCACTATGTTTGGCAAACGCCATAGAGTTGTAGACTAGGCAGACGCACAAACGCTCAAAGCGTCACGCCACCATCAGCCCCATACAAAAAGGTGCGATGTTCCCTCATTATTGCGTACCAGTAATGTTAGTAAACGATATGTGTGCAACTCCACTGGTATACAATGCTTGTTCATATGATGTATGGCAGAAATTATGATTTCATAAAAACTATTACAAGCTTTGCATTAAAAAACTATACATTCCCTGAAATTTGTCCCTTTTTTAAAAGTTTGATCAATTTACCTGAATCCTGTTTGATTTCAGAATCCACTTTGTCTCCATTGGAATGATGTTTACTGTCTGACTTTGTAGTTGGACTCCCATGATGAGGCAGAGCTGAATAATAGATTGATTAAACTTAATAAGCATAATATATTCGATGAATTCCTCAAAACGTGTTTGAACAATTTGCTCGGATCAATTAGACAAATTTGACACTATCAGTCTTGGGAAATGAAATTCAGTCAAATGTGCACATTTTCAAGAAACGATTCAATAATAATTATGCGAGAATACGTTTTAGTATTTTTCAAACCATTCTTTTCTCAGTGATGGAAAAAGTGCCGATGATTGACTACTGAAGCCGAACTTTGGTTGCGAATTCAATCATTTAGTGCATTCTAGGTTCTTGAATCATTTATCTTAAACCTACACTAAGTGGGTTCCTGTCATTTCAAGTCAATAACAGTTAAATTTAAAATAGCTTCAGGTTTTTAAAATGTACCATATTATTACCTACGAAACAAAAGAACTAGATTTTGTTAAAACGTTTTAAAAGCTGTCGGTTCGGGATTCATTCGCAAAGGGAAAACTTTGTAATCTATACAGAACCAAAACCCAAAGAAGAGGCGAGTTGCTTCAAATCTTCCCCAATTCTCAGTTAGGTCTCGTAACGTCCGTCAATACCTGGTGTATCGGATGGCGTTGACTGATGTTCTGATGACTGTCTACTTTGAACTTCGTCCATGTTATCTGCTCTTGAGGATTCGGGTAGGCCTACATAACCTAAAAAGAATAAAATCCAGCCAAAAAAGTTTTGTATTATAAATATAATTATTGGCAATATCGCGTGCGCCTGGTCCGCAAAATTTAGGCAAAAATATGAAAAATGTAAGAAATGGTACAATCCCTGATTAAGTTTTTCTACTTTTGAAGTTAACGATTTATCTGAATCCTGTATGGTTCAATCCGCTTTGTCTCCTTGATAAAAATAAAATGAAAAAGCACACTAGTCCTATTAATGTACCGGTTTTTTTCTCAGAGATGGCAACAATGTTGATGATTGCTACTTATTAAACAAGCCAGACTTTGATGGGAATTCCATAAATTTAAT
>JAJGQC010000452.1:0-25000 GCA_021014325.1 Plazaster borealis
TGGCATTTGGCCAGCCGACCACTGTTATGGGAGAACACTGGTGTGTTTTATAATCATTAACACCACTAAAGAACCAATAAAGGGTAGGAGAAGGGGGTAAACAGAAAGGGATGGGGAGGGGGTCATCCGAAAAGTATTTTTTTAGTTTGAAAGAGTGAAAGGAAAAGAAAATACAAGGAGTAGGGGCATGACGAATCATACAAATGTTCATTATTTTGGGGGTTGGGTGGTTCTTTTATGTTCATATATGTTTTTCTTGTTGTAGTTTTCATTTTCATTTCAAGTAATTTTATTTCATGTTATTTTATTTTTTGGGAGGCGAGTCCTCATAAAGTGTAATGGCTCGATTTTTCGCAGAAAGAAAGAGTCTTTTCAAGGAACAATTGCAAGGAACAATTGCATGTATACTTGTAAAAACCCAACAAAACAAACCATGTTAGTGTACATGTACATCTAATCTCAAAAACGTTGGCACTCATTGTGCTGGTTTGTTTTGGGTTTTTTTAACTAATGTTGGGTTTTTTTATAACTGTTAGTTCTTCCGAAATTTGGGCCCACAATGCTCCACAGTCTTGATAGAACCATGGGCTAAAAAAGTTTTTGTTTTAACATTTCTTTGTGACATATACATTTAATAATAATTTTTATTTATTTATAAAAAAAACAAAAATACAGCATCTTATACAATGCCTCAAAGCGCACAACAATAACAGAGTAAACAACAGTTGGATTTTCACTGGCAAGTTAAAAGTATTGTACATGTTTGGTAATGACTCAAAACAAATATTAGCATAAAAACTTACTTGGTAACAAGTAACGGAGAGCTGTTGATAGTATAAAACATTGTAGGAAACGACTCCCTCTGAAGTAACATAGTTTTTGAGAATGAGGTAATTTCTCACTAAAATAATAAAAACTTCTTGCAAGAAGTTTTTATTCCTATCTGAAAGCACACAAATTTGTACATAATTTTTTCATCATTTTCTTGCATCTTCGATGACCAATTGAGCCCAAATTTTCACAGGCTTGTTATTTTATGCATATGTTGGGATACACCAAGTGAGAACACTGGTCTTTGACAATTGCCAAACGTGTTCAGTGCCTTTAAATTTTATCACAAGACAAACACCTACAAAAGTTCAATACAGCTGTTTATGGAATAGTAACCAAAAGATGTTGAAATGAATCAGTTACAAGAATGGAATTGTGATAAAATCTCTTACAAAAATCTGTAAGAGAGTCTGATGAAATTCACCCCCAAAAATATTGTACTAAATTTAAATTACTTAAATAAGTCAAAAGTCATTTAAAGGCCCTGCACACTATTGGTAAGATCAAAAAGCACAAATGTTCACAGATTTACACACAACTTACATGATTTAAAGTAAGTAATGGTAGAAAGGGTTCCGTAAAAAATTTCTGCCTAAAATGCTATCGTTTCTGAGAAATGAGTAAAACAATAGTTTTTATCACGCGCGATATTTTGAAAAAACAGAAAACACATAAGGTCTCTTTTCACTATTTTCTTGTGATCTCGATGACCAATTGAGCTAAAACTTTCACAGGTTTGTTTGTTCATGCATATGCTGAATCACACAAAATGTGGACACTGACTTTAAAGGGCGAATATACGTTTGGTAATTACTTCCATAATTAATGACCCTAAAAACTTACTTGGTACATACAGAGCACTGGAGAGTTGTTGATATCATAAAATATTGTTAGAAACAACACCTTTTGAAGTAATGTAGTTTTAGAGAAAGAGGTGATTTTTCACAAAAATATTTGAATATTTGAAAGGTATGCAGCATTTCTCAGGCATCTGAAAACACAATTCTATGCAACAACATGAACAAGGGTGGTTTTTTCTTTCAATATTTCTTGCAACTTCATGGACTAATTCAAATTGAGCCCAAATTTTCACCAGGTTTGTTATTTTATGCATATGTTGGGAAACACCAAGTGTGGAAACTTGTCTTTGACAATTACCAAAAGTATACCCTGCCTTTAACATGCTTTAAAAAAAATTCTATTCTGAACAAAAACCCTGACAGTTATGAACAAAATCATAGCACAATTAATCTATAAACAAAAAAATTCCTGCATTCCTTAGTCGAAGATAAATTGACTAAAAATAAATTTTCATCTTTAGAATTATTCCCCCCCTCCCTTTGAGTTTTTTGTTTTGATTTATTTTGGTCTTAGAATAAGCTTTGTATTCAAGATTCCCAGCCATCTTGGCCAAATGTCACAGGTGCACCATGGAAACCTTTTGATATTAAATAACCTTTTCCAAAATCTACCGATTAATTTATCAACTCTTTCACTGACAAATACTGACATTAAAAGCTTATTTTAATCAACGTGTCTGAATGCAGGACCGCTGTTTGTTATTGTGTCTTGTTTTGGGACACCAAGTTATTGAAAAAAACAAATTAACATCAGGTCAGCTACGTGCATCAATTCTTGAATGACTGTTTAATCGTAAAGATTGTCTGCAGCTATGACAATTATCGGAAAAACAATTTAACAATGTTTTTTTACTTTGTAAATATTCTGATACTACATGTACATGTAGTGGCAGTTTTCTTTAGAAATTACCAATCAAAACTACTATCATTTTGGAGAAAACTGCCCTCCGAATTTCAGTTCTTATTTGGGTTTAGCTGAAGTGAAGTAGAAACCTACTTATCTACAAACCTGCCCAAAATAACCAATAAAGCACAATCCATTTGTGAAAACCCAATTCGACCAAACTTCCACAGATTTGTTTTTGCACAATGCGATCCCTAAAACGAAAGGATTTTAACAAATGGATTATTCCTGAAAACCAATAAAATATCATATATTCAAAGTCACAGTGTTTGTTTTGTGATGAATACTCATAACATTGTTTTGCCTTATTGAGGTACTGTCTAATTTCTGTTTAAGAAATCTGTCCCTCAAAAAATAAAATTAAATTAAATAAGAATCACTGAAGCATTTTTATACCCGTTTTTTTCTTTCTTTCTTTAATAGCAATAGATTTTCCAGTGCTTCAGTGAGTACCTTTCTAAAATACTCTTTAAATGCAGTATAAAACCAGCCACATAATTATTTTATTTAATAACCAGATGAAAGACATTTTCATAGTTTTTGTTCTTAAGCTATCCCCCCCCCCCTTCACAATCAGTGACATTACAACTTTGTTGTTATACTACGGAACACAAGACTAACAACCAAATGCCCTCAGATCATTGGCTCAGGGCCTGCACCACTGCTTGACTTCTCCAGGGTGACATTTGGTCCCTGCTTCACCATGAAATATAAAAAAAAACCAAGGAAGAGAGGCCGGCCGCAGACTACAGAGAGAGAAGGGGAAAAAAGGCAATAGAATGATTATGCTTTGACAAGTAAACAAAACCTCATTAATTTCTATTTGCACAGGATTACTTGTTATTCTCTGTGTGCCATTTATTAGCATGTCAAAGCATAGGGACAGGTGGTGGAACTTTTGGAGAGATGACAAAGCTCTTCCGGGAGCCGGGCTTACTCCCTGCTGGAGCTGGACTCCACAAGTGGGTGATGGTTGTTTGTGGGGGGGGGTCGGTTTTGTTGTCATGGGTGGATGGGTCTTTGTGAGGAGGGTTTCCTTGCGTGTAGCTGCATTGATTGATAGAGAGGGGGTTTTTTCATTCAGGATTGTTAAGGATAATTATGTTGTGGGTATAACACCTGCTAGTATGGGGGTACACACCTTAGACTGTGAAGGGGGGACACTAGGCATGAAATGTGGTAATAACATCAAGTGGTTAACAGTCTGAAGATGGACTGTGGCCTTGTCATGGAATAGGTCAGGGATGGGAAATTTCAGACTTTTAATCTGAATTCTGAAGTCTTCCTGGTGAAAAATGCTTTCATTTACTTAAGATATATAAGAAATTCTGCTCTCTGATCTACTTTCTCTTGCTGAGGATATACTGTTCCCTAGTTCCTTGAAATCCAATACTTCAGAAGTTACCAAAGAGGTAGAATTGCTACCATTTTCAACTTACCTCCTAAAATTTGGATCTGGGTAGTCGGAGCCTCTTCAAAGCTACCATGAGAAGAATGTGTGTAGTGAATTGTTTAACAAAGGGAAACATAGTCCACAAACTAAGAGGCCTGTGTGTTCTGTGGTTGCCTTTGGGACCCTTTTTGTCAGCGATAAACTCTCACGCCCGTCTGTAATAGTTTATGCAGTGGTTTGAGTGGTAATCAGAATGTTTAGATTGTAAATTTTCAAAGATATATAATAATATTGTTGGATTTTGGAAGAGAAGATTCAGTCCCATCTACTTGTCAGGGCTCGAATTTTTGGGGGGAAAATCCACAAGACTGCAGCTCAAAATGTGTACTGGACCAGAATTTGTTTTACAAGACCAGAATCAAAATGAGAAAACATTCTGTCAGAGTTTAACTGTTTTTATTTGAACAAGCATCAAGACATGTAAGAAAGGATTCGTCTCATGTGTCTTTATGGGTGTATACTTCATTACTCAACATAGTTAAAGGAATACCAGACTCAAAGTCAACATTTGAACATAATTTGTTTCAGTTCAACATATTACACAGTGAGGTACTACTAACTGTTCAATTGAAAAACACAAGACCGCTGGACTTGTCCGGTCTTGAGTTTACGGGCCGACACTAAATTCACTGGCCCGAGGCCTGTGGTCCACTGTAAAATTCGAGCCTTGCTTTTGTTCAATAAACGTAACATTGCAAGCAATCTGTGAGAATTTTATCTGACGAGGTGATCAAGTTTTTGAGACCATATAAAATAACGACTTCTGTGTTGTCAAATGAGGCTTTGAGGACACTTTTTGTTGCTAGGGCAGTGTTTCTCAGAGCAAGTTTATCAAAAGTGATAATCTTTTGTAGTTTTACTTATCATGTGTCCAAGCACACAAACCTTTGAAGATGCTAGGTCTTGTTTTTTGGCCAATTTGACACGTAAATGTAGATTTAAATTTTAAATAGCTATTTTCATAGATTTGAGAAAATTATTAGTTTTCATTTAAAGGTATTGCATTAAAAATTCGCCAAAGATTAGTTGTACTTAAACTAAAAACTAAAAATGAATTATTGTTGGGATCCCGACATTAAATTACGACCATCAGCCAAGGACGAAATTTTTTGCATGTTACTTGTATTGTGTGCATTGTCCGTGGCATATATGCGATTGTTTTTCGTTATAAAGATTGTTATAAAACAGCATCATCTGTCAAACTTTTTTCAGAGAAAAATTTCTTTAAAAACAATTTCCTATCGGCAAAAGTCAGGCCATGCAACTGTAAAGGGAAATTTATTTTAGGTTTTTGGAACCGTTTGATTGGTTTAATCCTATATATAGGCCTAAATGTAGATCTACAATTAAAACTAACCTGTGAAAATTTCATTTCATGGTTGCCGGAAATCCGGAGCGGTTATGTCCACGCAGGAAGAATAATCTGCAATTGGAATACACAATCTAAGAAACGTATATGACAGTTAAGTTTCTCAGATTCAAACAATGATAACAAGGCAACACAAAAGGGGGACGACAATGATACATGTACATGTTTCTTTGTTGCAAGATTTGATTGCGAAACCCCTAGCTTGCGTGTTGATAAATCTTGGAGGGATAATTTTTTCGTTTTCTTTTTCCATTACCACATTCTTTCAAAGCGAAATGATTTTCAAAATGCCTCAACTATCGAAAGCTGCTGTACTTCTAACCAAGTAGGTTTTTTATTGCAATTAATTTGAAGAGTGATCACCAAACGTATACAGACCCTTGAAGCTGAATGCTTTCTTGGTGAGAAGACAGGTCTTTGTCGATTAAGGCTTAAGGCATTTGCCTAAAATGCAGTTTAAAAAAAAAAAAAAAAAAAAAAAAAAAAAATGCATTGAATGTGATCTTAATTCCTCACCTATGCCAGGCAAGCTTTTCTTTAATGAAAACACTCCCACAGCATTATGTTAAACATAACCACTACCGTCTTCAATTTCCATCGGAATTCATTCGGTTAAATTCAATTGTTTGATTTTGAAAATCAATGACCCTTCAATAGAATTACTTAACCATCGCAGCTTATGATTTATTCATGATGGCTGGTCCAGTCCTATAAATATTCATAACCTAACTTACATACAAAAGTAGCTCACTCGGCATCAGTTGTGTACAATGAAGGTACATTTTTGTTGTTGTGTACACACAGACACATTTTCAGAAAAATACACGAGTGGGAACAAAAACAATCCGAACAATGACTTTGATAATCATGTTGTCACGCCACTATGCCGTTTTTTAATCTGATGCTAAATTACCATGTAAGTGCGATGGTGTTTCGCTCTTATCTAAAGCACGGCTATGGAAATCCAACACCGCTCAATTTCACGAAATCATCAACAATTTGGATTCCTTCAATGCAGTCGCTCCTGTCCGGTACATCCACGCCGCCTTGATTTTCTGCCCAGATTTATCAATACGCAAGCTAGGGGTTTTGCAATAATATCTTGCAACAAAGAAACATGTATCGTTCTCCAAGATTGCCCCCCCCCTTTGCGTTTGCCTTGTTATCATTAATCACAAAGGCACATTTCAGAATACAATGTACCTAGGCTCCCCACAACACACCACTGAACTCGATGAGTGAAACTTAATATCAGGACTTGATATAAAATTTTATATCAATGGCCTCCGCTAGCAGATGGTTCATGAATTGACCTCGTCACAGCGGGGTACATAGGTGATCGACATCTAATAGTAGTTTATTACACTTGTTAGATTTCATTTTTTGTTTGTTGGCTAGAAATGTTTAAAATTTAAATAAGTTAAAATCAGTGAAAATTTATTGATGTTTTTTTTATTTATTTTTTTTACCTCAGTATGTGAAGAGAATTTGCAGGAAATTTACACGTGAATAAGTGAAACTCCTTGGAAATTAATGGGGTTTTTAATCCGCGTAAGAAGCTAGAGGCCACTGTAGTAAGACAGTTAATGCTAGTGATAAAAGAAGTTGTTATTAAGTGAGTTCAAAAGCCTTCCGAACAATTATTACAGCAGAGTTATTAAGCCAACTTAAACGGCATCTTTGAATTGAACAATCAGCAGAATCATTTGATAAATTGGAAGAATTAAGCTTTATGCACAGATGGTCTAAATTGTTAACTTGTTTTCTTCTTTTCTTTTGTCTCTCTTAACATATGTTTTGCCCCACCCAGCAACTCTCCCCCTCCCCCCCCCCATCACCTGCCCTGTGATTTAACAAATTGGCAGTTATCAGAAAACGACAATAAAATTTGTGTAGCCCAAATCCGTCCATGTCTCTTGGCTTTGCCTCAACAGGGCCCAATTGCATGGCTCTGCTTACCGCGGAATTCTGCGCTTACGTATCATAGAAATGTGTGCTACAAGGGCTCCGTAAGCGCAGATTCCGC
This sequence comes from Plazaster borealis, assembly GCA_021014325.1. Classification (NCBI taxonomy): domain Eukaryota; kingdom Metazoa; phylum Echinodermata; class Asteroidea; order Forcipulatida; family Labidiasteridae; genus Plazaster; species Plazaster borealis. Next base: position 7,444 of record JAJGQC010000452.1, read on the forward strand.
GGTAAGCGGAGCCATGAAATTGGGTCCTGATCATTACATGGCGGAATATCACCGAACAGGAATGAGCTGTCACGAAGCTTGATATCTGATTGGCTATACCAAAGACTACTAAAACTATCAAGCAATACGAAACAGACAATTGCAGGCCTGGAATTACATGTAGGCCACGGAGGCCATGGCCTCTGTTGCCCCTGGTCTTGGCCTTGGTGCCCTTTCAAAAGTTTCTCATACACTTTAAGATTTTCCACAGTAAGTGCCCTTTGCAAAATGAAAATGGCCTTGCCCTCTTCAAGCTGAAATTCCAGGCCTGCAATTGTAGTCATTGACTGTTTGACACCTGCATTTATCATGAACTACACATTTGATAATTGAACCCTGCACAAAAGTATACCCTTGTTTTTCGGAATCGTTCCATTGTTTTAATCCTATATAAATGTAGGTAGGCCTATATATACAATAAAACTAACCTGTAAAAATTTCATTTCAAAAGGAGGTAGCGTTTTGAGATATTGCTGAAATTTGCAGTGGTACTGTCCACGCAGGAAGAATAATCCGCAATTGGAATACACAATCTGAGAAATGTTTCTGCTCATATTGAAATGTTTTTGAATCCCTCTCTGTAAAACCACATTCCTTTCAAGGGAATTGTTTCTAAAAAATGTTATACATTATCAACAGAGCTGCATTGCTTCTTACCAAGTAAGTTTTTATGGTCATTAATGTTTTGGAGTAATTACCAAAGGTATACCCTCCCTTTAAAGGCCCTGAACACGTTTGGAAATTGTCAAAGACCAGTGTTCTCACTTGGTGTTTCCCAACATATCGTCACCGACACCACGAACTGACACCATGTGTACAAAACCACTTTTTTTTTAGTTTTCAGACAATTTCATGAAGTTTCACGCTTCAGGAGCTTTACTTTTTTTATTACGATGATGAGGCTAGGCAACTTTTGCACGACACTTTTCACTTTTCGTTTCCACACACTGACACAAAGGTCAATTTACCATTGCAACACACGGCGCAAAAAAAAAAAAAAGTGGAAAAAAAACTGGAAGAACTGACACCAACCTTGGTGTGTGACGCGCCATTTTTCTATTGACATCACACACACAACAACACATTTTTGTAATACATTGGATGGTGTCAGAAGTTGGTGGCACGCAAGGCCGCCAGCCACTAAATACGATTCCACTAGAACACACCACTAAAAGCAGACAAAAGCACCGTATATATTAAGTTCAAAGCATCAAGTCCCCACTAAGAAAAAACTAGTTGCAAAATACCGAATTTTTGTAAAGCTTGTTTAAAAAACAAACAACAACTTGAAATTTTGTTTTTTCTTTTTTACTTTTTTATTGGTATGTCTGTTGTGTGTTGTGTGTGGGCGTGTGTGGATATGCATAAAATAACAAGCCTGTGAAAATTTGGGCTCAATTGGTCATCAAAGTTGCAAGAAAATGATGAAAGAAAAACCACCCTTGTTGTACAAATTTGTGTGCTTTCAGATAGGAATAAAAACTTCTTGCAAGAAGTTTTGATTATTTTAGTGAGAAATTACCTCTTTCTCAAAAACTACGTTACTTCAGATGGAGTCATTTCCTACAATGTTTTATACTATCAACAGCTCTCCGTTGCTTGTTACCAAGTAAGTTTTTATGCTAATATTTGTTTTGAGTCTTTACCAAACGTGTACAATACCTTTAAACACAACAAGTTTGAAACATTTTGGAGCCTACAAAAGCCAAGAAACTTGTAAATGAGAGATGAGACCCACCCTACATCTGTCATGACTGAAGTAATTCCTACAGGTTGAATCAAGTCCATACATTTAGCTTGAAATCTGGCTTCTACCAAACTGTTAAAAAACATTTTGCTCACAACTTGAACTTTCACATTTGAAGGTCATTTTAAGGTCACAGTGTGTGTTGTAACCAACTTGTTAATACAGATCAGTCTGATTTAAAGGGTCTGTATACGTTTGGTAATGACTCTGAAAATTAATGGCAATAAAAACTTACTTGGTTAGAAGTACAGCAGCTTTGGATAGTATAATGCATTTTGAGAAACTGTTCACTTCGAAGTACTGTGGTTATGGAAAAAGATATCACTTTTTATCCCCCAAAATTTGAATCTGAGAAGCGTTACTGACAGTATAACGTTTCTTAGATTGTGTATTCCAATTGCAGATTATTCTTCCTGCGTGGACATAATCCACTCCAGATTTTCGGCAATATCTCAAAAATACTACCACCTTTTGAAATTAATTTTCTACAGGTTAGTTTGATGGTTATATACAACTATATAGGATTGAAACAAACAGTGGGTTCCAGTACTGTAACCAACCGTATACAATCCCTTTAATCAACCCTGCCAATACACAGTTCGATAATTGTCCAGGACACTGCCAAGAATAAGCTTGCACTCACACAAAAATCACTTTGCCTGGAATTATCTCGCTTAGCAGAAACAGGCTACCTGCTGATTGTTTGGACCAGTGTCCTGCTATAATGTTGCTAAGCATCATTTTCTAGTAAACAGCTTTATATAATAGTTGCCAAAGGGTTAGGGTTCTAACACTCGGATTTTGATTGCATGGAATAAGTCATTTCCGTTCTCGGAAAGACATAAATAATAAATAGTGAATTCATATTTTTATTCATTGTAAATTTGCTCATAGTTTCCATGAATGAATTTATGAATTTTATATGAACAGTTTATTTAAACATTCTTTTGAATTTATGATTTTTACAGCCTCCCAGAGCTTTGAAATGATTGCAAATGTGACGTTAAGAAAGAAAAAAATCATTTTGCAAACATTTATTAATAATTTTCAGCCATTTCTCTTTATTGTTTTGAATTTTCTCGCTGAATTGAAACGTCCTTTCATTTCATTTTGGGCATGAACGCTCCCTGCGCACCTCAGTACACACTTCATTTCCTCAGCTCTTTCTTCAAAAACATCCAATCTGTTGACTTAGGGTACTCTTAATAAAGTATATTTCCCATTTCAAGTAAAACTGGCTAATTGTTAACGGTGCTGGGCAATTTAGCCCCCAAGAAATAGTCGAGTTAAAAAATAATAAAGAAATCACCACAGACGAAAGAAGCTTTTGTTATGAAGGAAAACAACACGCGAAAAATTTTCATTAGAAAGAGACTGGCTCTTTGGAAAGCAGAGCCCCGCGGGCACAAAGCTTAAATTCATTCTAATTTTAATAAACCATAATATATTTCAGTTTGATTTGCAGTGTGGGGGGGGGGCACCCTCCAGCTCGACTAAACCTGTCAATGTGATGGTCTTTAGAAAAACTACGCTCAGTCCCATTGAGCACAGCTGTTGTGGTATATCATTTAGGGAAAAGACCTTACAAATCCATTACTTGTAACTAAATCCCGTAGTGGAGAGTGCTTTCTTAATGACAGTTATAATGGGGCAATATCCCAGCTTCAGGCGCTTATCTTTTCTACAGGTAAACTTATGGAATAACTCTTTGGAGATGATAATTGCAAACGGGGAAAAATCGGCCTGTCCCCGACCGACCGAGGGTACAGTAATTTGATTTTCCCCAATGCAGCTCTCCACCTCCCCAGAGTGCAGTAATATTGGTATTATGTTAAACATTATTGTTATCACTTGGAGGGGTTCTTGTAGTTAAACACAAACGATCATCAGCTACATGTATGATAATTGTTTTTGTACACACTGTTTGACACGGACGTTACGTGTCATGTTATTGTATCAACCAGCCATTTCTTTTGGCACGATCAAATTGCACATGATAATTGAAATTATAGTTTCAAGACGCATTTTTTGTATACGGTGTCGAAATCGTACAAGCGTGAAAATTATTTTAAATAACGGTTTGCGGGAAAAATTAGGATTTTTTATTTTAACTGGTATTGGAGGGGGGGGATTAAATGTTCGGTTTAAAATTAAATTTGGATTTCGTATGAAAATTAGTGCAGTGGTGAAAGATATACCCTTACTTGAACATTTTAATGTTTAAAAATTATTAATTAAACTAACTAAAATTGTTTTGTATAATTTGAGATTTTAAATATTTGATTTAACTCTGGGTTCCTCCATGATTTAACTAACTATGACAGACACACATCTGCTGGTAGTTTTTGTCCAAGATGACAGGTAGATTGTTACAGTTGAATTGCATTTGTTTCAGATTTTGTTTCTCACTGAATTGAATCTGTACATTTGCAAAGAAGAGCAAACCGAATTAACCCTTTCGTGCACCATTTATTTTAGTGATCAATTTATCATATGGACACATTAATTGTTTACTTGGGGTTTTTTTGCAAATGGTGACCCCCCAAAAAACAGCACCCTCAAGAATCCTCTTTCCCATTCTGAAAACTGTGTGGCCGTGCTACGTTTATTTGTCATTTTGCAACTATTTTTCTGAAGGGATTTAAACCGGTCGCTAGCGACCGGTCAGCGCGTGAAAGAGTAAGTTTCATCATAGACATTGAGGGATTCTGCCTCCCTCCACCCCCACAACCCCCCCCCCCCACCACCTCTTCCGAGCATGCCCCGTCCTCTAAGCAAGCTTCATAGCCACTGTTCATGGAGAATGACCCTGGTGCTACCCACCAGTTATTGCCAGCACATCGATCAGGAGTAGCCAGTGCTGTTACGGTCATGTCACATCTCCTAGTGTTGGAAACGACTCCCTCTGAAGTAACGTAGTTTTTGAGAAAGAGGTAATTTCTCACTAAAATAATCAAAACTTCTTGCAAGAAGTTTTTATTCCTATCTGAAAGCACACAAATTTGTACAATAAGGGTGTTTTTTCTTTCATCATTTTCTTACAACTTGGATGACCAATTGAGCCCAAATTTTCACAGGCTTGTTATTTTATGCATATGTTGGGATACACCAAGTGAGGACACTGGTCTTTGACAATTTCCAAACATGTTCAGTGCCTTTAACTTGTCAGTAGTGTTTTTTCTTTAAAAAAAAAAGAAGACAAAATCACTTTTTAAAAAGTGAATGGGGTAAATTCTAAAGAATGTTAGTTTATTTTATTTATTTTATTACACATCCAACAGTAGCCTTGATCAAGGCAGTCGCATTTTTCACTCCAAAAAAGACGCCGTAAACACACCCGTATGTGTGTGCGTAAGGTGTGTATCGCATCGCACGACCCACCCGTATACACTGTGTATCACGTCGTACGACGCCCATACACACACTGTGCGCAGGTCATCCGCACTCGTACCACTCTCCACATGCGGAGGCCGTCAGGCCGACAGCCTTGACGGGTCTGTAACTTCCGGGTTTAATGTGTTTCTTGATATTTTCGTCCAATATTGGACGAAAATGGGGGGGCTGTGGATATGCTAGTATGCAGCTCATGAATATTTAAATCTTTCGTCAGACCTATTGCAGACAACACAGGATGGGAAGCAAATGAATTATTCATTTTGACGTCCAATCACGAGCTTCTCTCACTATGACCTTTGTACCATATCAATATCATGCTTGCTGTATGTGATGCGATGTGAGTAGTTACCGACTTAATGGCGTTTGTGTGTAGCATTGTCTCAGCCATTTTTGACCGGTAATCTGCGAGGCTGGTCAGTCAGCTCACAAGTGCTGAACCCGGGCGCGGCCCCTGGAGCTTTTTGCGCTGCACTCAAGTTCCCTCATTGGACTATCCTGATCACTCGCCATTCTTTTGGTTATTAATTCTGGAGTTGATGTAGTTTCTGCATCTGTCTTTTCCTGACATGTCCTCTCGAAGTCCGACTCTGTGCAGCCACACCGTCTTCATACTTTTGAATTGTTCTCAGACAGGGTCTTATAAGAATTTACTGCCAAACAAAAATTGACAGGATACAGCCACACATGATACATGTGAAATAGTTTTTCAGCTACCCTATTCTAGTGAATGTACTTGGGAAATTTGGTTAGGCAGCTCTTTTTTAGTGGGGCGGCCCAAATAATATAAAAAGTGCAATGAGCTATATGCCTTCATGATGAAACAATCAATAATGGTAGTTTATTGAGGTCTTTGTTTTGTATATTCTACCTCCAATGAATGCACCAACAATGATTAAATCACTGTTTAATGATGCAAGATGGAGACAGTAGATGGTCAATCGGGCCTTACGTCACTACGAAAAATACATCAGAAAGCGTCTTCCTGCTGGAAAATGGTGTAATGTATGTAACAAATCGATCCACGCAACCTCATTTGTTTAATTCCATGCCCTCATTGTCTCGCTCAGCTGAGGAGAATACGCAACATTTTCAGATAGATATTATTATAACAAAGTATTCCCAAATTCAAACCGGCGCGCCAGTGTAGCCACATCTGGATTCTGCATGCATATTCATAAGAATGAGTAAACAAGACTTCCGCCACTGACCAATGGGGTCTCGCCTTTCGCGCGCATTATAGTAATGAGTCATCGGCGGGGAGACAGAAACGTCAAGGCGTTGATCGGTGAGTGGCGCATACAGCTCACACGAGCACGCGCGCACCGTATACTGCACACACAGACACCATGCACACAGCTCGGGCGGGTTGGTAGCTCGGGTTGGTAGCTCGGGTGTGTAGCGCGGCGCAAATAAAATAAAAATGAAAGCAATAAAATAAAATTGAGAAAAAACTCCAACACCTTGATCAAGGCTAATCCAACAGCACAATTAGCGCCAATAACAGGATGTTTTGTTTGATTGTTTGTTTGTTAAAACCTACCTTTTAACAACAAATGTTCTGGGTTCTTTTACCTGCAGTACCAATCCTAGTACATAGGAACTACGGCTTAATATCCCATCTGAAGAACAAAGCAGTTATTGTAAAGCATCTTGCTCAAAGATACAAATGCCATGACCGGGACTCGAACCCACACTCAGAAACATCAGGGCGTGAGTCTGGTGCTCTTAAGCTCGGCCAAGACACACCACATTGTGGTTGTTGGTGTTTGGGGATTAAACCTTTTTGTTTTTGATTACATGTGTTCCATTCCTTTACTTTTCAAGAAACACATCATAGGCTTTTGGAAAAGCACATCCATTCCATTTCTCCATTCCATTTCTCTATGGGATAGTACAACAAACATAATATTATATTTGCCTTTGTGAAGAGTACATTCATTTCATCGATGAGAATTGCTCAAAAAAAGAAAATAAATATATATAAAAAGAGCTTTAACAACCTGTTATTGATGTACGATTGGCTTGCATGTTTCAGAAAAGGTATCTACGTGGACATATATTTACATTATTTGTGTCAAAGAAATTCCATGTGACCTATAAATATTTAAGGGCATTAAATAAACAAGAATGATAACGATAAAGCGGGATACACACCATCTGCCAAAGACCAAATAAAAATGAAAAATGATGACGGTAATAAAAAAATTGTTGAGATCGTGTAAACACGTTCAAACAATTAATGAGTTCACTTTTCCCCCATCTTTTTAATTTTTCTGAAGTTATGAAAAGCTAGAATGAAAAGTGAACAGTTTTGTTCTGAAAGTTTGAATGAAAGTTTGCAAAACTATTTTTTAATAAACCGTATGAGGATGCAATGTTTTGTGCGGGGGTTAGAGTTCTTTTTGATATGTAATAGATTTTCTTAAAAATAATATTTAAGAAGCAACAGTCACATTTGTTGATACTTTTTGCTGAAAATAAGTTCTTAAATTAACATTTGTAGTGATTGATTATACAATTGATGATTGTAAATGAATTATGACTAAATGTTGTTAGTGTTTTGCTTTGTATTTTGCATGTACATGTAAATGTACATATGCGGAAAGCAGTTGTTTTAATGAATTCTGTTGTGGAAATATTTGTAAAGGCAGGAAATAAGTTTTTGTTTGAGATAAAATTCTTAAAGAAATTTAAATAAGTTGTTGATGTAAAACTCTTCAGATTGAATCATTGTCTTCACAGACTATAAATAAACGACTGAACAGCCTATTAAGTTTTCCCCTTTGAAACCTGAAGAAGATGGAGAGTTATTTATGCGGCAGACTGTATTCGGAAATCAGTGACAGTTCTATGATACCCAAGTACATCATATAACAGACTTGACAAAAAAAACGAGAACAAAAGATGATCATTTGGTTGGTAAATCATTGCCATCACACATAAATAAATAAATATGCACAAGCGACGTTTATTGTTCTATTCCAATTGATCAGTTGAAATGTCCCTGTCGCCATCTGTTCCGTAAATTTGTGGGAGTTGTACGAGGAGATATTTTATTGTGAACCTCGCGATACTAAAAGCACATTGTCAGCTCCATGATTGCCTTATCTAAACACTCAACCAGTCAGGAGTGTTTCCATGAAGCTACGACATTGACTACAAACCACGCTGCAATATTTTCTTTGATTTACGAGCCTACGTTGGGCAAGGGTTGTTTGCTAAGTGCATGGTAAAGGTCAAGCTGTGAGAGGCCCCGTGAAAATTTCAAATTAAACAAACTTAGTTGGAGAAATGATGACCTAACTCCACTGTGGGGAGGAGGGGGGGGAGAGAGTTGTTGACGTTTGTTGATTTTTTTCCCCATAGGTACGATGGATGGGTTATTGAGTCAGGTTTTTGATCAGTCCTTGTTACCGTCCTTAAGTTTAAGAGTGTAAATAATGTACAGCGCCACTTATGCAAATTCCAGAAACCTCTTCTGGTCGTCGCAAATCAAATTTAACAATTTGTTTTTGATCTAAATGGAAATGCGTATTGTGCAACTTGCAAATTGAGTGAAGAGGCAAAATTGAGCTTTTGCAAACATATCGCAAATTGTTGGTTGAGCCCAAATTCAATTAACAGCAAAATACATTGTGTGGGGGAATTTTAATCTCTGCTTGTTACTTTTCTCGTAACATTTATATTTTGTAACCTATTTCTCCAGTTTAAAATCTCCATGCAGTCAGGTATGTATGTGGCGTGTCGTGGCCGAGCGGATAAGAACACCGAACTCAAGCTCTGGTGTTTCTGATCAGCAGAGTGTGGGTTCGAATCCCAGTCGTGACACTTGTGTCCTTAAGCAAGACACTTAACCACATGCTTCGTCCTTCGGATGGGACGTAAAGCCATTGGTCCCGTGTACTAGGACTGGTAGTGCACGTAAAAGAACCCAGAACACTTATCGTGGAAGAGTAGGGGTTTAACCCCGGTATTTCTGGTTCACATTGCAAGCACCCTTATTTACAGGTTTCCTCAGGCTTGCGAGCTACAGTGATTAGGTTCACTTGTGAGGCATCCTTGGTTTCATTACCAGAAATATATAATAATAGTATGCAGTTTAAAAGTAGTAGCATGGGTGTCATAGCAGCTTGATAGGCAAGTCTCCTCAACAGAAGCTTTGTTCCTTTTCATAGGCAGTCTGTCCGGCTAGTTCAAAAGTTCCCTCTTTTTTGGGTTTTTTGTCTTCCTGTGTTAGTTTGTCATTGTTATGTCAGTCTATGTACTTGCATCTTTACAATCGGACAGAGAGTTGAAATGCAAATAAATAAAAGTCTGCAATGAATTGCATTGTCTTTGAGCTGCATCCATTTCATCGGAGCTTCTAAGGAAGAATTATGGCTCAACCAATTTTTAGGGTGAGCAGTAAGTAATGGGGAACCAGTTAAAGAGACAGTAATCATTGGCAGTTTGGCTGGTACCTGGTTTTAATGCAATAGCAATGAGATTCTTTTGCTCAGCGAGTTTGGGTGTTGCAGAGCAGTTGGCAGATTGCAAACACCTCCTGTCAGAGCCATCACAACTCAATCATTTCTTGAGCTTTTTTACTGCAGTGCTTTAGTCTGCAAAACGTCTTAGATTGTCTCACAAATCAACCATTTTAAGTTGACAATATGAATATTCAGCTATGTCTGATTGCAAAAAACCTTTAAGAACTTTTGAGTTGTCAATGTAGAGGATCAAGTGATTCAAATTAATTTTGTGTATGTATTTTTTGATCCTGCAGTTTTCTGTTGTAAACGTAGTGGTTGATTAGTTACGTGGAGGTAACTGATCATTGACGAGACTTTTAGACTGTTATGAAGTCTGCAAAACTTCTTGTACTGTTTCACAACTCAACCATTTTAAGTTGACAATATGAATATTCAGCTATGTCTGATTGCAAAAAACTTTTAAGAACTTTTGAGTTGTCAATGTAGAGGATCAAGTGATTCAAATTAATTTTGTGTATGTATTTTTTGATCCTGCAGTTTTCTGTTTTAAACGTAGTGGTTGATTAGTTACGTGGCGGTAACTGATCATTGACGAGACTTTTAGACTGTCATGAAGTCTGCAAAACTTCTTGTACTGTTTCACAACTCAACCATTTTAAGTTGACAATATGAATATTCAGCTATGATTGATTGCAAAAGCTTTAAGAACTTTTGAGTTGTCAATGTAGAGGATCAAGTGATGCAAATAATTCTGTGTATGTATTTTTTGATCCTGCAATTTTTTGTGTGTAAACGTAGTGGTTGATTAGTTACGTGGCGGTAACTGATCATTGACGAGACTGTTAAGCTGTCATGTTCAGATCCCTCGTTGTGAAAAGGGGGTTATCATTGGTCTGTTAATTCATAGACCCAAATGAAAAGGAGTCCCTGCAGACCTTTAAAAAGAAATCTCAACAAGATCAGAGATAGTTGAAAATCTTTGTTGTTGTTTATTGAGCTTCAGGCCCCAGTGTGTAATATCCGGGGGGGATAAAAAGGTCGATTGTACCTGTTGAACTTGTCACCTGTATGTGTGTATCATAGCAGTTTGAGTTGATGAGGTATTCTCAAAAGCCGTAAGAAAGAAAGAAAAAAATCCACACAGTCCCGTTATACGATTACAGCGACGTGGATTGGGGAAGCTTTTGTCTGGGGGGAGTGTTTCCAGTTACCAGAATAGCCAACTTTAGGTCAATTACTACCGGCCATAGATGGCTGTTGCTATTGAGATCGCGTGGGCAAACAATTATCCCAACTGGCCCATTGTTGGTTGGCACGTGTGCCGTGGTCTAGGCTCGTGCCAGTCCTACTTGCTTATGCAAAGCTGACAGAGACTCAAGCTGCTTTTTTTTTTTTTTTTTTGCATAGGTAATAAGGCCTGGCCACTTTTTTTTCGGGGCCCTGACTGCAGTTTGTTATTATTACATGCAAGGCATTGGGAGCCCCCTGCAGGCTCGGTAGATTGAGTGACTGCCTGGCTTGGCTACACACACTGAATCAGTGACTGAAACCAATGGGGCTTTGTTTGGGTAGTACAAACCCACTGCATGGTTGACAGGTATACCATGTGCGTCATCATCATCATCAACATCATCATCGACACAGCACTGGCCTCTTCTCCAACCCAAACCCCTGGACTTTATGGTCAGTACTAGTAGCAACCGGTTGGCCAGTAACAAGTGGTTTTTTCCCCCCCACCCTCACTGAGGTTTTCCACTTGGCCAATCTATCATTTATCATTATTTTTCAACTGACTTCTATATAAGAGATCGTGAGGAAATTTGTTTCAAGCACCCTTCCCATAGCCCCTGTAGGTACTTGGTGCGATAGACTGCCCAATTCCCGGGACCCTCTTCTTTGTTCGGAGTGTGTGTTTGCTGTTTAAAGAGTGAGTAGAAGTGCTGGGGGCTTTAAAAAACATTTTTTAAAGGGACTGTGATCGTTTGCTGTCGGAGGTCCAGCTAGCTCCGGCGCTGTGGGAGCATGGACGGAGTCTTCTGCTTGGAGAGTGATTTTGAGCCGGGAGCTTTTGATCAGTACTTGTACAAGGTAAGAAGATGAAGGAGTTGATGATGGGAGAGGGGGGGGTGTATGCTATCACATCATTATTAATAATGGGTGCGCTGCGTTGGATGAGGAGGAAGTGTCTTGTTTGTAATTAATTTATGTTTCTGAAAGAGGCTAATAATGTACGACCGCATTGTAGGGAATATCTCCGTAATGTGGATATATTGAGACGGGAAAATAGTGTAGTGGTGGGATTTAATGAGTGTGACGCTGCTGCTGTTTTAAATAATGCCATCTGTGGATCAATTCATTAACATTTAAAACATAACCTACTTTTTCGGTTTTCTAGTATTGAGTTACACGGGAGACCTCTTTGTTTTGTTTTGTCTTTATGCTTTGCTCGCCATTATCTATGTATCATTGATGTTGCACTTGCATAGTACAGGGGAAACAAAACATTTATTCACAAACATGTGGCATGAATTTCGTGTGAAATGGACCGTAGATTCTGAATCTTGATGAGACAAAGTCTACGTAACATAAGCTGTGGTACTTTGTTTGATGGGGAGTACATTCATCACAAATTCGCCACATGTTAATCGAAGACATCTGTTCTGATGTGATATGTATTCGTTTAACATGATTATCAACTGATTTATTGGTTTCTACTTTCATATTCCATATTGACGCTTTTCTGCGTGGTAGTGTGCAAGTGGTCTTTTGTGATGGGGGGTTTTGAGAACATAGGTTTTTGTGTCGGTTGTTAGAACTGGGTGACTTAATTAATATTCAAAGTCCCGTAAGCTGTTAGCTTTTGTGTTTAAGGTTGCAACATTATAACAGAGTACTCTCTATTAACAAAATAATAATAAAAATGAAGATTTAATCTTTGTAACATAATTCAAATATTGAGACAATTATTGTCTTCTAAAAAAATTATTAAATGTGTGCGCCTTTTGTGTGAAATTTTCACAGTGCACTTTTATGATTGTGATTATGAATTAGTTAAATTTGGAAAGAGGAATTTTAAGATCATAATTTCTGAAAAAGTACCTACAGATGATCAGAATGATTAACATTGGCTTTTTCAGTTTTTTGGGTTTTTTTGAAACAATGTTGTAAAAACGTTCTTGTTGTCTGGTCAGAATCAGATCATTTGAAATGCTTATACAACTAAATTAAAAATATTACCCTTCCCCCAATATTTAACCGGATTTTCAATCAAAACATCATGTCATTTATGATCACTGCAATGAAAACCTTCCTCTACTTTTATAACATAAATTAATATTGATTGAATGTGACGATTAAATTAGTATCGCTGAGGTATTCCATTTACTGAATTTTTTTAAATGCTAACAAAATTGAAAACCTCAAATATTCAGACTGCAGTTCCAGGGAACAAACATTTCTTCTGAGCAATATGTGTAAAACGTTATAAAATATTACTTTCTGGAGTTTGTTAAAAACCATTTTTGACAAAGACATTTTTCGAACTGGCAGTTTATAAATAAAACCTACATGTAGCTGAGGTCGGGGCAAAACCACTCATGCTAATAAGGAGAGGTAAGTTTAGTGTATGACAACCGGCTCTATAATTCTTAAGTGCAGGAGATTGATAAGGCTTCGTTTGTTTTTCTGGTCAGTGTAACTGCTATCCACTCTGTTTGTTTCCAAATGGATTAATTTGAGACCTACCCTTGCATGCTCAATGAGTGGGTACCGCAATTTTGTGCACAAACAAAATGAAGCCGAATGGCCTTTTGTTTACTTGTATACTTCTTATAGCCTGAAATTTTAAAGAGAAATGCTGCATTCTACTTGTTTTCCTTTTTTTTTGTATAGAAGTTAAACTCTCCTCTAGTTTCCAATGAACAAGTTGTGCAATCAACCTACATGACCTTTGAAAGTTTCATCATTTGAGAGGGTCACATTTGAGAGGAAACGTTGGAAAACAGTTTGTGTTTTTGTCCGGGATATTATGCTCATTTGTGTCGGGCTTACTTCAATTTGGGAATGAGTCTTCAAATGTGTACTCCCCGACTTTGGCAACACTTGAGAAATATTGGAACTTATTAAAACGCATTTTGGGAAAGTTACCAGTCCTACAAGAAGGTCATGGAGGTCATGACCCCTCTTGATGTAGGTTTGATTTTATTGCCCCTAAGAATGTTCCCTAGACCTGGGGTCAATGTATTGTAACAGCCCCTTGCCAAATTAAAATCTGTTTGCCTCTTCAACGAGATTAAATTGTAAGCCTGTATTTAGTCGCCATTTTTTATATATATTTTTTTCAACGAGGACAGAATATGGGTTGATTTGTTCGTGTCCCAACTGTAATAAGTTTAAATTTATGCAGCATGTAACGACAAATTGGAATGAGGTGTTTACCTAAACTGTACCAGCCCATGAAGCTCTTAGGCTTCCTTCTTTCGTTGTGTAAACCAAGATGTTAAATGCCAAGCGTCATTGTTTTTATCTTCCACACAATTTTGATGAATTTTGACAGAGGGTTAGTTTTTTTGGGGTCAGGATTCTTAAGTTTTGCCTCTTTGTCTTCACTTAAAGTGAATCCACATGGAATATGTTCCCATTAAGAGTGCCCCCTCCTTAAATTTGTCTTGCTCGTATCTTCGCAAAGACAGGCCCTGTTTGGAAGGCAATCAAATACAGATCTGTTTTTACTTTTACTTTTGAAAAAGTTTCTCTAAATTCTGACCATTTTTGTGAAAATATCAGCCGAGCCGGGTGGCATGTACATTTATTTATTTGCAACCATATTTAACGAGGGTGGCCCATCCAGCACAGCTGATCATTTGGGACCCTCACATTAAATAAAACTACATCAATAGGAAAAAATACCAACAGTGACACGACTTTGTCAGAAAGTGCATTAAACAAACAAAAATTTAAAAAATTAGTTACTAAAAATTGACAATTATGTACTGGGACAAATGGACAAAATTACACACCAAATCAGCCAACCATACAATTAAAGTTGACGCACAATACAAATGAAACTGGGTCTGCAAAATGGCAGCATTGCTGGCTTTTTCTGCGGTATAAAGGGGGGGGGGTATGGCTCACGGTGTCCTGTTGACTCCGTGCTGGTTGAATCTGCAGCTTGTACTGATGATCAACCAGTTGCGAATCTGATGTTGCTTTGTTCATTTGTTTCTTCTTTCATACAACTCCGTGCATTTGAGCACAGATCAGCTCTGATTGATGAATAATTCTTTCCCTGTGAATTGAATTGTTATTGTGTTTATTTTATTTTCAATTTGTTCAATTGTGGTCCGTTCAAAATACGTAATATGTCGCATAGCTATTAGTTAGCATTAACCATAGCAACTGGATAAAGTTAATTAAAATGCAACAATTAAAATAAGGGCGAAGAAGCAGGTGCAGGAAAGAAGTAATTTGCTGCATTTTTTTTAACAGCCACCTACCCCCACCCCCACTTAAAATAAGAAAGAAATTAATTAATTACTAACTGGTAAAAATGTTCAATATCTCCAGGGCAATTTATCTCATTGCAACAGCTCATTGTGTGTCATGTGACATGTGTAAATTGCTGTGATTGGCTGTTGATCTGCCAGCTGTATCTAGACAAACGTTTACATGTTGTAGAAGTTGCTTGGGCTCCAGGCCAGGGTGAGGTGGCCACGAAAATAATAGTGAAGTTTCAAAAGCAGAATCTGGACCTAGATTTGGTAAACATGGAGCTAAGAAATTTGCATGAATGGAAATATATTTGAATGCAACACTTCTCAAAAGTTACACCAGAAAACATCAACATTTCTAGATTTTTGACTAAACGATTTCCATAAGAATTGTTCAAATGAGGCTAAAAGTTATGTGCCAACTTAGTTTTTCAGAACTTACAAATATATAAACATCTCATGAAAAAATAAATCAGCACAAAAAGTGTTTTCACTTGAATATAACAAGCTAACTTTTGAAGAGGTTTTCTGGTTGAAAAATAATTTTAAAAATTCCAGCAAATCAAAATGCAACAGCACACATTTTATCTGTCATTTTGTTTTCAAACAACTTCAGAAACTGTTTATACCTCTTCATGTCTTAACCATCTGATTTTAATAATTTTTTGACATGTTGTCATTGTCAGAACCATCTGTTGTTAAATTCTTGTAGTGCGTAATTAACATTTATGGTAGTTTACCATCAAGAAAAGAGACAGTCAGTGGTTCAGTTTACTGTTTGTTCATTCATATCTCACTGTCTGTGTGTATCTGATCACCATGATGTACTTTTTAATAACATTTCTGCATTTTCATAAAAACAAATAATTCAAGTCATGTTGTATACACATGGTTTGCCCTTAACTGTTTCAGTGACTAGCCAGCAGGACCAGTTATGTCACTAGTCCCCCAGCTTTTCACTAGTCCATACTTCTTATAAATAGTGATGCTTTTCAAAATGAACTAGCCAGCCGTACCACTTGGAGAGAATTTTGACTGGTCCTCAGGTGTTTTAACTGGCGTTTGGCCAGCGGACCACTGTGAAGGGAGAACGCTGATACAACATCGCTATGGGAAATTATTTTGGTTGTATGCTAGTAAACAACACTATAAAACCCTTGGATAAATGTTCTTCAAAGTTTCCAATGTTTTGAGGGACGAATAGTTTTGAATACTCAAAATAGACTGGTGCCTTGCAGTATTTTTTGGTTTGTTTTTCCCTTTTTTTTATGGAGAAGTCCTTTGAAAAGCTCTTACAATATTGTTTATCAAATGCAGAATGAGGTGTAAAAGAACTTCTCTCAGCTTTCTTAGATTAGCATTGGCGTGGGGAAGTAGTTCGGGAGATTTTTTTAAAGAGTAGACTTTGACATTTTTTCATTTCAAACAACAGTTATTTTCTTATTTCAAATTGAGAAAACCCCTAAATACATTGAACAAGAGGCGAAGTTCAAATGGAGGTCTGTATGCATTGGATGAAACCTTAAAACAATTCAACTAAAGAAGAAGAATTTTAAAAAATGTAAACAAAACTGCGAATCGGAAAAAATGATTAGTTCTGGCATCCATCTAGCACGTCTCAACATTGACAAGGAAATTTCATCTTTGTACCGTGATCGACTCAAGGTTAAATTAATCGCAAGGATTTTTTTTTTTTTTCGGTGCGTGTACCCACGTCGGCAAATTAGTTTGAGCTGTTGTTCAATGACGTGCGTCAAGGGGCCTTGATTTTCAAAACGATCATTTTGTCGGGAGAATTCTGATTGGATAATGAACACTATACTCATCGTTGTGCACTTCATTACAGCCGACTCACATGTGATGGTTGACCGTTTGACCATGGCGTTGTAGTGGTGTCTTCCACCTGATTCCACCGTTCTGTGGACCCACTATCGGGATAACAAATGGAGGTTCGTTACATTATGCATTCAGGTTGTACTAGGCTTGTCTGATTATGAATAATTCCCTCGCAAACTTAAATACAAGTTGTTCCAGATGACCGCACACATTTGCTGAGCACAAGAAAAAGGGTTTCTCAACCAAATGCAAAGTTGTTTGTTTTGTTATTGTAGAGCTAGCGTGTCAGGCCTATACACGCGAATTGCGTGCCGATGCGCGCAAATTTCGGCCGATATGCAACATAATAAAAAAATAATAATAATACAAATTTGTAACAAAATTAATACGGTAGTTTCACAAAAAAAAACATGAAAAGAAAACAAAACAAAAAAACATGAAAAGAAAACCATAGAAAATGCTCCAAATTTTACAGTAGGGCTTTGAAAACCAAGAAAAATACAGCGTAGAAAACATTCCGAAGACCTTGTTTCAATTCAGCGTGCTTCGGCCAAACATCCCCAAAATTTGGCCCAGAA
>JAJGQC010000453.1:0-25000 GCA_021014325.1 Plazaster borealis
TAAGCGCAGGATTCTACAGAATGTGCCTTTATACGAAACAAATTGTTTTCTCCTATGTAGGCCTTGCAGAGGTATAAATCCAAATAAATTACTGGATGAAAACAAGAAGAAGTAGAACCCTTAGCAGCAGGCATTGCCTGCCATTGGTTGTTATAACTCTTCACTATCTGGTTGATTGGATGATGTTGAGGCAGGAATGACTGAGTTATAATGCTCCCCAAGCCCATACGCATGCCGGTGGTATCTGAAATATATCATATTAATATCATTACTATTTGATAAATATTGCAAACTGTAGTTGATTTTATATACAACAAGAAAGAAATCATGCCATGTACACAGAGCTGCCAGCATTGCGTCTTGCAATCAGGGAGATTTTGTACAAGAATCAGGGAGATCATTCAACATAATAAAAAACAAGTTTCCATAATCAAGGAGATTTTCAAATTTGTTCATCAGCACATGGAAAGATTGGTTTATTTTAATAATAACAATAATAATAATACAAACTTATAAAGCGCACTTTCCAATAAAATATTACTCAAGGCGCTAAAGAAAAGATACTACAAAAGCATCAAGCTCTCTTCAGAAAATTACACCTAAACAGGAATAATAATAACTTGCAGTAAACAGAAGTTTCTTGATATGAGTTTGAAATGTGTTGAGAGAGTGAATGTTTCTGATGTCAGGGAACTTTCTGCAGCATAAGAGAAAGTTGGCAGGTCTGTTTATGTCATACTCTTTAAACCCTAGTAGTGTCACAGGCCAATTTAAATTAGCAGATTTGTTGGACTGTGTATTAAATTGGAATTTATTCAATTCAATTCATTTATATTGGTTACAATAAACAATTTGACCACAAAGTTACCTTTGTGAGAGTTCAAAGTTCGATAAGTTAGTTTTGAACTTGTGTATGCTTGACTGCAGTCAATGTTTCAAATATTTGTACTGGCAATTTCAAAAAACCCCAAAACAAAACAAAACACATAACTGAAAGCCACTCTTTACATTTCTACATTTTGAAAATATTTAAAGGGATTGTATACGTTTGATAATTGGAACCCACTGTTTGTTTCAATCCTATGCAGTTGTAGATATATACCATAAAAACTAACCTGTGAAAATTTCATTTCAAAAGGTGGTAGCATTTTTGAGATATTGCCAAAAATCTGGAGCGGTCATGTCCACGCCGGAAGAATAATCTGAGAAACGTTCTCAGATTCAAATTTTGGGGGATAAACAGTGATATCTTTTTCCATAACCGCAGTACTTTGAAGTGAAAAGTTTCTCAAAATGCATTACACTATCCAAAGCTGCTGTACTTGATACCAAGTAAATTTTTATTGCCATTAATTTTCAGAGTCATTACCAAATGTATACAGACCCTTTAAAGTGAGGGAAGACAGTAAAGGATAAAAACAATAACTCACATAAGAACAAGAGGATCCTGTTGAAACTGCTCCCCAATCTTAACAACAGGACTGTCTGCTTGGATGACTTGAATAGGCATCTTAAAGATGTTAGTCATTGCACTCATCTACAAGAAAAAAACATCAAATCAATATCACTTCAAAATCACCTCAGGTAATGAAATAATGTTCTTCCAACTTCCAACAAGAAACAGTTCAGTTTTCACATACTATTGGCAAAGTCATACTTTGTGAATTTAGGGGTTTCTAGATAATACGAAAATCCATGTCAGTTGTTTAAACTTTCATGAAGCAAAGAAGACCAGTACAGAGTACTTTTCATCAATTCCCTAGTTTGGTAAGTATTGATGATAATTTTGATTGTTTAATCTTTGATAGAAACTCTCGAATGGTCACTAGAAGAGTTGTTTTGGACTGTGATGTGCAAAGATGCAGGTATAAGGTTCATTAATTTGCACATGGATTCAACATTTACAATAAAATAATTTAATGAATAATAAATAATAATAAACTTGATTTCTATAGCGCACATCTCCTGTGCTCATGGTGCTTTACAAATATACCAATAGGCCTAAATTAGAAATAAAATGATCTAAGCAATTGACAATACTATTCTTATAAAATATCAATTAGTACTAGATAAAAGATAGACAAATGGCACTAGACAAAAGATAAAAATATTAACTATGAAAAAAAAGAGAAAAAAAAAAGGAATACAAGATAAAAATTTGAAGTAATTCAATTCCAATGATAGACACACATCGTATGCTGCATTTTCTTACCTCAGGCTGTCCACCCCAGGCTGCTGTGGTTTCAATATCTCTGCAATAACTCTCATATTCATCTGTTTTAAAAAACAACCACAAACCGTTATAAAACCATCCAAAATCACTTAAAGGGTCTGTATATGTTTGGTATTACTCTGCAAATTAATGACAATAAAAACTTACTTGGTAAGAAGTACAGCAGCTTTGGATAGTTTAATGCATTTTGAGAAACTTTTCACTTAAAAGTACTACGGTTATGGACAAAATTTGAATATGAGAAGCATTACTGAGAGTAATGTTTCTCAGATAGATTGTGTATTCCAATTGCAGATTATTCTTCCTGCGTGGTCATAACTGCTCCAGATTTTCGGCAATATCTCAAAATGGCTACCACCTTTTGAAATGAAATTTTCACAGGTTAGTTCTATGGTATACATCTACAACTATACTAGGATTGAAACAAACAGTGGGTTCCAATTACCAAACGTATACAATCCCTTTAAGCCATGCCCTGTAACTAGATAAATAACATGAGCTTTTACCTATTGTGTAGGGTTCATCCGAGTCTGCCTTGGATAAGAAATACAAGAAATCATCGATATGTGATCTCATGTAGTCTGCAACACGCTCCCTGATCTTCTGCATTGTCACCTGCAAGCAAATAGGCTTTAGAATCAATTTTGGCTTTAGAATCAACACAGGGCTAAATACCTCAGTTGGTAGAGTGCCGGCACATTAATCCGGAGGTCATTGGTTCAAATCCAGCTCTAGTTAAATTTTCTTTGTTCAACCTAAAATTAATTTTTCAAAATTGATAAAAATTGCACGTTAATCCGGAGGTCGTTTGTTCAAATCCTGCTCTAGCCAATTTTTCTTTGTTCAACCCAAAACTAGTTTTTCAAAAATTGATTTTTAAGAATTCTACTCCCATTCAAATGAGTTTTGTGTTAGGAAACGGAGGAGCACAATGCAATAATTATTGACAAGGAGACAGATAAAAACAAACCTCTGTTCCACGCAACCCTAGCTGATGCTGCACTGCATTGTACAGACAATGTCCATCTGAAGAAATCTGAAGAGAAATAAAAATACAGAAATAATTACAAATCAATATATATTTGTTTTGGTGGCCCTACTCAAGCAAACAAGAAGCAAGAAGTTAGTGAACTACAGCTACAGTTCATAAATTGTGAGCAGGGGACATGTTTATAAGCATATTATGAATCCTGGTTTTAAAAGACTGGCTTGATTTCAATATGCGGTATGCCCAACGAGCATTCACAGTCAGCGCACCGACATTATGGCGTCATCTCTTGAATCCTTCAAAGCCATGTTAAAAACTCATTTGCTTTTTAGCTAAGTTACTATAATTTCTGTTTATTTGTTGATGCTGTTGTACAGTGCTTTGAAACTTTTGTAAAAGGCGCTTTATAAATATTATTATTATTATTATTGGGCAGCATCAAGATGAATCATATTTCTGAGGATGCCCTCCTCCTTCTGTTTCAACCCTGACCGTGATGGAAGAAATATCATCCATTTACCTCTTTTACTTTTAATCCTCTGACTGCCAAGACTGTTTCAATCTTTTTCTCTTCTATTCTCCTTGAGCTGAACTCCAAATTGGCTGCATCTTCAGCGACACACTCTTCTCGTTGCTTCTCCTTGGCTGCCTTCTTATCCTAGTGATAAAAGGAAGAAGACATTTTAAAAGGTTATTTAGAATTGGAAACCATCCAAACACTTATAAAAGAATAGAGTTTTTGAATTATGCAGTGACATCATACCGCTGTCATCTTAGATACAAATAGATCAATAAACAACAGAAATGCACAGCTATTTATGCAAGGTGCATAGAATGGAAGAATGAGCAACTGCCCTTTGCCCTCTATGTGAGGGCGCCCTACTCCGGTGACGTCCATAGCCGTATTTTGAGAGAGTTGTGACAACTTGCGATTAGAAGCCATTTTGTGTAAAGAAAACCACGCATTGGCAATTACAGGGTGCCAGACTAGTCTGCCTGACTAGTCTGCCCATTTGGGTTGTGCTGCATTTGGACCGAAAATGGCATCCAGCAACCACGTGACTGAAGAAAACTGGTCCATCTATATCACAACTCTCTCAATACACAGCTCTGGTGACGTCATGCATAAACAGCTATATAGTGATTACTTACTCTTCTCTTCTGTGCTTTACTGACTCTTCCAGGCGGAGTGTTCGTGCTGTTCTCTAAAGTTAAGTCTTCTAGCTGTCCAGATAGGCAATTATCCTAGAATCAAAGTCAACAATCAAATGCCTTTTCAATTACAAAGCTCTGTTGAAAGATTGAGTGATTTCAGAAAATGAAGCAAATTTCTCAACAGTGGACCTTAGCAAGCACTCTACACAGTGATGTACTCTGTGAACATTCATACCTAGAACATACCTTGAAGTGCCACATCTCCATCTTCATTGATGAGAGTGTGGCAGGGTTAGGGGGCTTGGTAGCCCATTATAAACCCATGTGTGACAGTTTGGTTTTGAAGCTTAGGAGTGTAGGGGTGGAGACCGCACTTTGTGGTAGCTGGTTCCATGGGTTTACCACTCTCTGGCTATAGACATTTTTCCGGATGTCTAAGTTGGGTTTTGATTTGGCGAGTTTATGAGTGTAACCTCTGGTCCCCTGATACTCTACTTTATTAAACATTATATTTAGGTCGATCTTATCAATGTGAGCTACACTGTTTTGAATGAAACTTCACACATACCTGTATAATAGTATCCCCTTTTCCTACATCATCATGGAGTGCATTTAGTTCTCTTTCTTGTCTCTCATTAAGGTCTGATTCTAGCTTGGCTATGTCTGCCGTTACTTCTTTCTTTTTCCTCTTGTCTCCTTTTGGAATGGAACGTTTCAATGCTTGTACTCGTGCTGATCAGGACAGAAGACAAATAATTGAGTTAGTTACAACATTTTATGAGATAATTGTCAGATTAAGCTAATCATAGATCAAAGGTTGATGGAGACTATTAACTATATATCTCCAGCATATTATCAATTGGGCAACCACATATTTATTAAAATCCAACAAGTCCAAATATGCGTGTTGTGGCGTGTCGTGGTCGAGTGGTTAAGAGCACCGGACTCAAGCTCTGGTGTTTCTGACCAGCTGAGTGTGGGTTCGAGTCCCGGTCATGACACTTGTATCCTTCAGCAAGACGCTTTACCATAATTGCTTTGTCCTTCTGATGGGACATTAAGCCGCAGGTCCCGTGTACTAGGATTGGTAGTGAATGTAAAAGAACCCAGAACACTTATCGTGGAAGAGTAGGGGTTTAACCCCGGTGTTTCTGGTTCACATAGCAAGCACCCTTGCTTACAGGTTTCCTCAGGCTTGCGAGCTACAGTGATTAAGTTCACTTGTGAGGCATCCTTGGTTTCATTACCAGAAATATATATTGGTATTGCTTCAATGGTCTGCTTAATGTTTAATGTACCTGTAGTCCATTTTGAAAAGTTGCCAAAGCATTACCTCTTATTTACTCTAATATGATTATGTTTCAGAGTAAGCAGGTAAAAAGTGCTGTATCAAACCACCACTTTTTCACTTGTTACACTTACTAGGTACGTGACAATCTGACCATTCCGTGCATAGCTCCGTGCACCCTGAACGGATCGCACATTGACCGGCCACTCTGTGAGGCGCGTCATCATTTTGCGTTTAGTAATCGTATTTTAGGAGTACACATAGTGCACAGGTGTCGATGACGTAGTACACATAATCCTCTGTGTCATCGTCTTCAAATTTTTTTTATCCGGGTTGTAAAAGTGAGAAGAAAAAAAATCCGTCAAAGTTTTGGGTTGTCAAGGTCATCGATTCATTACCCGAAGATATGTATTGTTTGTTTAAAAACCTGTATTCATTGTTTGTATATATGCTTGTCTATATCTGTTGTGAATTTGAAGTGAATCTGATCATCCGCACATTATTTAAAACCGGCCGCAAATTTTTTTTTCCGTGGCGAAAATGGTAAAAATGGATTTAATACTGGCGAACGCTTTATGTCAGTAACCGTCACTGCCTTTCAAACAACCGTTTGGCTCTAAAATCATACTAAAACGAGATTTATGAATGTGTACTATTGATGTTTTACAATATTTGTGTAAATTATGCCTTACAGACACCGATGATTAAGGATTTAGATGTGTGCTTTTTCTGTTGAAAAAAAATGCATCCGCGATCCAGATATCACGTGACCCAATTTGGGCAACGTGATATATCAGTTGACCCGATTTGGGCAACGTGATTGGTCGATGCCAATGTTTACAAACATAAGCTGCCGTTTTTTTTTTTTACAGTCTTTTGCTTAAACCTTCGTGTTTTGTGGTTTTAAAAGTTCATTTTGCATTTGTTTATGGATTTCTTTTTGTTTTGATTAGTCTTTTAATGTACAGGCTTATAAAATATCCATCTTACAGGACACAATGACTTTTTCATGACACTTTTTAAGGGGGGGGGGTGAAAGAAAAAGAAAAAATCATTTTTTTAAAAACTTTTTTTAAATTTTTTTTTACATGGTTTATTCACGTTACAAGGTTACAAAAGTTCTGTTTTTTTGCAGCTCACATCTGAAAACAAAGAAATAATATAAGATGCTATAATTTTTCAAAACAAAACGCTCAAGTCATGCAATTTTGTTTTTTTTTTGCTTTTTTTCACTGAAAACGTTATCAATATCAGTTTATCAATATCAGCAATTAAAATTAAAAATTAAAGAATTGTTTTTTTATATAAGTAAAAACAGTTGCAAAGTGTTCTGTTTTAGTAAGGCTTTCTTTACTGAAAGTTTTATTACAATCTGTTGGATATTAAACAAGTTATGAGACTTTTTAGTTCAGAACTTCCTGAAAAGGTCACAACTTTTTCGTTGTTTTCTATTATAAAACAATACCAAATAAAGCCGTTAAATTAAATCTTAAAATATTCATAACTTTTTAAAATAATTAACCCATAACAAAGATATTTATATCATTGTAATGCTTGTTCTGAGCTCTTTCCAATGGTACTAAAACTATGCCAAAGAGTTGAATTTGAACTTTTTTGTCACATACCTGACTTACACTTACAGTGAAAAAACATTAATCCGGCTCCGTGATTCCGTGAATAAATAAATCCAACTCCAAAGTAAAGTAAAGATTCATTTTGGGGGAAATGTGGTGACCAGATTTAGCATTCTAATTCTACCCTTCCATTTTAATTCATTTATACATAGAGCTAAGAAAGTATCACCAGCAACTTCAACAAGAAATCAGAGACAGTTAACATACACAGGAGGGGGAAGTAGGTCCTAAGTAATTAACCCAACATGCCCAACAAGTTTAATAAAAACAAAACCGGTGTCGGCATTATACGTCTTTCTGCCTTCAAAATGTATCAAACATATCACTTGCACATCAGTGCTCTTTTAAGTTACAATATTTCCAATTATATTAAACTATCATATTGCCATGAGTTTACATAGTGATTTTAGGTTGTAAACAATTATTATTCTAGAAGGTTTACCTTGTAATTCTTTCTTCTCCTGTCGATGCGTTAGCAGAAGTCTTTCTTCAGCGCTACTCCCGTCTTCTGCCATTGTTGATATACCAATACATAACGTGTAGTTGGTGTGACCAATTTAAAGTCAAATCATACTTTTCTCCCCTTCCTCCATACTTTATCCAAATATCACATAAGAAAAACACATACAAGGGACTAAATGGAACCATTAAACAAAACATTGATTGAAGGTTTTTGAAATTAACATTAGTTTATATGCTAAATTTAATTTTGCAAGGAAATTTCAACTACCTGTAAATAAATGATACAGGTCAGAGGTCATTTAAATCCCAACACACACATGCAGCATCAGAAAAGCACAGTCATTTATCACCTGCTGGCTACTCCCTAAAGACAGCTGATCCAAAATGGTTGGTATTTCCCGTTTTTTAATTACACAATATATTCTTTTTTTATATTACTTCAAACTTCAGATCTAGATCTTGGTGTCTTGAAATGTAAATCATGTTAAAAGTAGATAAAGCTTATAAAAATGTTTGTTTTCTTTTAGGTTTACAATTTACTGTGAAATTCACATAGGCCTACATTGTTTTCGTAAATAAAGCATTATGTTGTTGTAGGCTAGTTCTTATACTTGTAATTATGAAAGACCAAGACACTAGGATCCTTTTAAGAATAAACTTGTACAATAATGCCCACATTTAAAAAAAGTGGTACACATAGGGTCCGATTTATTTGGCCTAGAAATGTCATACATACGGTTAAAAAATAATAAGTAAACAATAATTAACAGAACAGAATTTGTTTATAATATGCAAGGTTTTGGAAACTAGACTTGGTACAATTCTGTTTGAGCTTAAATTGTGTCATGATATTCCACGGTGTTCACGTGCATCTGATTGTGAAAAACCTGCGGCTCTTTTTTTAGATTAATTACTTTTTTGTCATTTCAGCATGGTCGACTCAAAGTGAAGACAACCGCTGAACAACAGGAGGCCAAGAGAAAAGAACGAGAGAAGAAACTCAAAGTGTACTCAGGAGCTACACAGAGAATTATTCAGAAAGTAATCAATAATCAATAACTTTTTGTTCCTACAAAAATAGTAAAAGACAATTCTTATACTAAGTGTATTTGATGATCATGGAATATTAAGGCTGTGGGCTTTCGATATGGAGCTTCAAACAGCTGAGGAATCTTTAAAGGGATTGTATACGTTTGGTAATTGGAACCCACTGTTTGTTTCAATCCTTATATATAGTTGTAGATATATACCATAAAACTAACCTGTGAAAATTTCATTTCAAAAGATGGTAGTGTTTTTGAGATATTGCCGAAAATCTGGAGCGGTTATGTCCACACAGGAAGAATAATCTGCAATTGGAATACACAATCTGAGAAACGTTAATACTGTCAGTAACGCTTCTCAAATTCAAATTTTTGGGGATAAAAAGTGACATATTTTTCCATAGCCGCAGTACTTCTAAGTGAAAAGTTTCTCAAAATGCAGTATACTATCCAAAGCTGCTTTACTTCTAACCAAGTAAGTTTTATTGCCATTAATTTTCAGAGTGATTACCAAACGTATACAGACCATTTATTTGAAGCTGAAGCCTTGATTTCCTTATTTACCTCCCTCTATCTTTCAATAATCTGATTGATGCTTTTTTAATATAATTGCCAGAGAAAGGATGGAGAGTTTGATGATGAGGCGTTAGAGTTCACCAACCAACTCCTCTCAGCAAACCCAGATTACTATTCACTCTGGAACTACAGGAGAGAAATATATCTGGAACTTACTAAGATTAGGTTTGTCAAATACTTTCTCCAATTTTTTAGTTTTGTCAATAAATAGGTAAATAAATTCTGTAAGGAATTTTTGGTGATAGGCCTACAATGTGAATAATTTCTTTTTAATAACTGTGGTTGTGAGAAAAATTCTAGTGATGTTTCAACATGAGACATATAGGTAAATTTGGTCTTTGAGTGATTGATGCACAATATAGCCATAATGCCCAATAGATCATACATAATAATAATAATAATAATAATAATGGCCATTTGTGATGCGCCACATCTGTCAACTTGACACTCCTGGTGCAGGTTATGAGAAAATGATGTTGTATAAAAAATACTTGTGCCAATGTTTACAAAAAAACATACAGTAATTTAGGACTTGTTTAACCCTTTCATGCACCATTTATTTTAGTGATAAATTATTCATATGGAAACATTAATTGTTTTCTTGTTTTTTGCAAATGGCGACCCCCCCCCCCAAAAAAAAGCAGGTCACAATAGCACCCTCAAGAGTCCTCTTTCCCATTCTGAAAACTGTGTGGCCGTGCGATCTTTATTTTTCGTTTTGTAACTATTTTTCTGAAGGGATTTAAACTGGTTGCTAGCTACCGGTCGGCGCATGAAATAGTTAACTGTTTTACTAACTATTTGTCCCAGTTCTTCTGAAGACCTTCAGAGCAGATACAGTAAGGAGCTGAATTTTCTAGAATCGTGCCTGATGGTCAACCCAAAGTCTTATGGTGCATGGCATCATCGCTGCTGGGTAATGGAACACATGCCGGAACCAGACTGGACTAGAGAAGTCTCGTTGTGCAATAAGTACCTGGAATATGACGAGAGGAATTGTGAGTCACATGATTGTCGTTCACCAATGAAAACGTTTGGAAATTTTTTCAAATCATTTAAGTCACAATTTTAACCACCTACCTGTATACAAACGTACTATTACACAAAATTATACTATGAGAAAATAGAAGTAGCTGTTGCAAAAGGACCTATGGTATAAATTCAAAAAATAGTTAATGGCCTGACATTTCGACCCTAGCAGAGTCTATCTCAAATGCTAAATTGTACGATCTAACAAAGCAGTTCTTACTGTATATAAATCAGTATCAATGTTTAACTTTAATTTAATCATATCTTTCATCACTAGCTGACTGAATAGACTTTTGATTAAGTTTGAATCTTATTTGAAAAAGCTGTATGCAATAATGGTTTGCCAGTGCTTTCCATTTTTAAAGGGTCTGTATACGTTTGGTAATCTCTGAAAATTAATGGCAATAAAAACTTACTTGGTAAGAAGTACACCAGCTTTGGATTGTATAATGCATTTTGAGAAACTTTTCACTTTGAAGTACTGCGAATATGGAAAAAGATATCACTTTTTATCCCCAAAAAATTTGAATCTGAGAAGCGTTATTGCATTAACGTTTCTCAGATTGTGTATTCTAATTGCAGATTATTCTTCCTGCGTGGACATAACCGCTCCAGATTTTTGGCAATATCTCAAAAACTCTACCACCTTTCGAAATGAAATTTTCACAGGTGAGTTTTATGGTATATATCTACAACTGTATAAAATTGAAACAAACAGTGGGTTCCATTTACCAAGCGTATACAATCCCTTTATGTAATGTGTAATACAGTAATCTGTCAAACTTGACTGAATTCTTGATCTTTCAGTTCATTGTTGGGATTACCGCCGATTTGTTGTAACTAAAGCTAAGATTGAACCAGCTGAGGAGCTCAAGTTCTCTACAGCCAAGATATCCAGTAATTTCTCCAACTACTCTTCTTGGCATTACCGTAGTAAACTTCTTCCATTACTGTATCCTGATCCAGAGAATAAGGGACGAATCAAGGAGGAAATCCTGCTGCAAGGTACAAGGCAAAACTACTTCAAATAACAACTCTGTGTATAGACCATGTGACCTGTGACGTCACATGTTTACAAAAGAGCCGCCAAGCTTGGACTTCCTGCAGGCACGATTTGTACACAGCTCAATGGAAGAAAACATTTGATCTTATATTTTATGGAGATTGCACTGTCTAATTTTACCAATTTTTGATACAACGATAGCGGGAACATCTCAAAGCTTGTTCAGCAGTCACTTTTTTAACTCTCGGATTATGTGGAAATTATGACAACAAATGTAATATATTTTATATGGCCGGTGTAAAATGTTGCCTGCCAGAAAGGCCCAAGAATGTACAAGGTCAGTCTTTTTGTAAACAAAGGTCGCATGGTCTATACAAATCGCCATATCATTTTGTTATAATCTCTGAACCTGGATATCTGACTTGTTTCTTGCTTTTGTGGTTTCTACAGAATATGAACTGGTCCAAAATGCCTTCTTCACTGATCCCAATGATCAAAGTGGCTGGTTCTATCATAGATGGCTCCTTGGAAGAGGTTAGTGCAAAGGTCAAAGGTCAACATTAAAAGGCCGTGTTGAAAAGACAACTTGGAGGCAATTTTTTAAAGATTTGTGTTTAAACCAAACGGTTTCATATAATGGGATAATTTGAGTATATATTAGAAAGCAGAGAATTGAAGAGAACAGTGTTTCTTAACATTCTTACATCAATTAAAGATTAATTATCTTTAAAAAACTTGTGAAAAAAGTTTTCTACACATTGCTGGTGTTTGGTTTTTGGAAATGTGTTTTATGATAAATCTTGGAAGGTTTACGCCTTCTCAATTTGTTTCATTTTGTGTACTCACATCCTGGATTTACCTGTACATGTATATTTGGTTTGCGGTAACACCATGTGTATAGCTACTTTGCTGCGTAGATTTTGTTCTTTGAGAACTTGTCTTGCTATTTATTCTACTGCCGAGAACTTGTCTTGCTATTTATTCTACTGCCGCGGAATAGATTTCAGAATTCGGGAGACTACCAAGTTCTGAAAAGAACTGTCCTGCTTATTAACTACTACCTGGGCGGAAGGTAGGAAATCAGCTGGGACTACTACTTTTGCTTAGTGGATCGAGGGGACTTCTTGTTATTAACTTCACTGCCGCAGAGTGAGTTCTTAGTTGGTCTCAACTTTCAACTAGCTTGCTCTAGTCATCGTCAGGAGACATGTAAATGTATAAAAACATACATAAACAACTGTACAATATACATTTATTTGTTGTGTACTTTTGATGAATTCCATGTTTTTAATGACAGCCGACAAACCTCAGGAGGTCCAACTACTCTACGTTAGCAGAAACCCAGCCAGGATAATCGCCGTCTTTGCTCAACCCATTAACCTTGCTAAGAATGCCTCAGAAATAACTGTGACTATTGATGGAGTGAACAGTCTTGGTACTTGGAGGAACTCGCAGGGAAGAAAAGACCACGCCTTAGTATGGGTATCCTTTGATTAAGAAGCTATGAGGAATAAACTGGAATGTTATCCCAACATTTGCAGCTTGCAATCAGGGAGATTTTGTACAACAATCAGGGAGATGTTTAGAATTACATTCAACATACTAAAAAACAAGTTTCCATAATCAAGGAGATTTATAAATTTGTTCATCCATGGAGGTAGGAATGCCTGCCATGATTCATCAGAACATGGAAAGTTTGTTTTATTTTCGGGGATTTTTCTGCAGAATCAGGGAGAGTTGGCAGCTCTGTGTCATATCGATCAAATTTAATGTATTATCAATTAATTAGGGAAATTGTTGCAAAAGGTGGCAATGTGAACTGTGTATTATATATTCCTGAGTGAGACAATTTGTTTAGATTCATGAAGTGAATGCTGATGTGTTTACAGCTTCACATGATGTGCGTATATCAATGAAAGACACCACCGTTGATAGACAATGCAGTATTCCTGCAGGTAAGAATCTTACAAGAGTAGATAGCGTTGCTTTATTTAATGTCATGTATCGATGTGCAATAATTTAAACAGCTACTTGAGCAAAAATGTTTCAGCAAGAATGCTATTTAAACTTGTATATAATGTGTTTGTTTATCATTTATGTAATTTTGATATTTGTACACTTCTGAATTTTTTGTAATTATCGATCAAAACATTAGGCCCCAACCTCAAGGTTTTGAAAAACTAGAAACACTTCTGCCGTTGACGACGTACGTCAAAATGACAATACTTTGACGTCATGTGTGGGATGTTGCTTTGTTATACCTCCATGCTGCAACAAAGCGGCTTTACAAACGGAGCTCCCACATATGACGTAACATGAGTGATGACGTAACGGGGTGTTTCACAACTCTTTCTGAAAAGCACCGGAGAAGGGTATTCAAAATGATTGTTTTTTACACAATTAAAATCTGTTTAATCTCAAGTGAACTGAATTTCCTTATTGATTGAAAACATTTTAAATGAATTTCAGCAAAGATCACTTGTTGCCGTTTTGGTTCAAGTAGGTCTTTAAGTCGGTTCCTAATATCGTTACTTTGATGTTCATTTACAGAAGTGAACTAATTTCCTTATTGATTGAAAACATTTTAAATGAATTTCAGCAAAGATCACTTGTTGCCGTTTTGGTTCAAGTAGGTCTTTAAGTCGGTTCCTAATATCATTACTTTGATGTTCATATACAGAAGTGAACTCAATTTCCTTATTGATTGAAAACATTTTAAATGAAGTTCAGCAAAGATCACTTGTTGCCGCTTTGGTTCAAGTAGGTCTATAAGTCAATTCCTAATAACTTTACATTGATGTTCATTTACAGATGAGAATGATTCTTGGAGTAGGGACACATCAGACGCTATGGGCCTCTTCTCTGCACAGCTGAGTGTAGAGAAGTCTGGAGTTCTGACTCAGGAGCTAGAGTCATGCCAACAACTACAGGAATTGGAGCCTGATAATAAATGTATGATGCTACTTCATTGAAGTAAATGGGTCTAAATGATTAATACCACTTTGTCTACAGGGCCATCGTATCCCACTAGATCCACCCCCCAGTACAAACCCCCTTTAAGTCTGTGCATTGAAATTATTAATGGCAAAATGTAACTTTGTTCATCGATTAAAGCATCAGCCAATCTAAGATGATCTTAAAGAGGGAAATGACCAATTCAATTTTGTGATGAACTCATATTCCAACAGATAAAGTCCTCATTTGAGTGGGGACAAAATTACAAGTCTCTAACCTCACGTTAAAATGGTGTAAATTGCCATTGTATTCGATACCCTTCCAGCGCAAAATTTGTCGACATCCAAAGCATCTGATGACATCATTCTGAGAAAAATGGGTCCGTACATTTTTGTACAGGGATGTTTTGATTCATTACTGACTTTTTCAGAGTGAAATTTGAAACATGAGGTCATTGGATTTCAACAACTATTGGGTCTTTACATTCCAAAGAAGGAATATTTTGTCAGTGAAAATGTCAAATTCAAGGCCGTTTTGATTGAATATCATTGAAATTCAGGAATGAACCAAAACATCCAGGTACAAAAATGTACAGACCCAGAAGGTTATTGAATACAATGTCAATTTACACCATTTTAACATGAGGTTAGAGACTTTTTTCCCCTCTCACATGAGGACTTTACCTGTTGGAAAATGAGTACATCACAAATTTAAATTTGACATTTCCCTTCCTCTTTAAGATCACATGATGATGTTATGACTTGACACATAAAACTAACAAAACATAATTATCTTACCCCCTCCATCATCGTTATAGGGTGTCTTCTGACCATCCTCCTCCTCATGAGGGCAGTAGATCCTCTAAGATATGAAGAGGAGACTCTCAGCTACTTCCAGACACTACTCAAGACTGATCCCTATAGAGCGGGTTACTTCAAGGACCTTAGAAGCAAGTTTGTCATCGAGAATGAAATCACGAGAAACATGCAACAGATATCTACTGGTAGCAGAGAACTGGATTTATCAAATAAGGTGGTTCTTTTAAAGATTGAGAACTTCTGTTTGTGCCTTGAAAACTGTTATTGTGGCGTGTCGTGGCCGATCGCGGTTTAGTGCATCGGACTCAAGTTCTGGTTGTTGAGTCATCAGGGTGTGGGTTCGAATCCCGGTCATGACACTTGTGTCCTTGATCAAGACACTTACTACAATTGCTTCTCTTCACTCAGGGGTATAAATGGGTACCTATGAGGGCAGAGATGGTTCTTGTGATTGATTTAGCTTATTGCGCTACATTACTTGGCAGCACAGGCTGTATACTCCCCAGGGAGCTGAAAAGGGTTTAAGGAATGAAATAAATGGCCCAGTGACCAGGGGTAATAAGTTCGAAACGCGATGATCACTCTTTGGAGATGCGCTATATAAGAGTCGATAAGATATTATATGATATAATATAGTTACCCACACCTTCAAACAATTCGAAAACTCAGCATTTTAAAAGGAGCTACATCCTGAATTGTTTCAGGAAATCTCTTGCAGTATGTCACATGAAATTTAGTGTTTGACACAAAATTAAATAAGAACATAAATAAACAGTTCAGGACTCCATCATGTTTCATTGAGATCAAAACTTTTCAATTGTAGTTTCATTAAAATAACAAAACTTTTAATTTCATTTCTCTACAGCACATTACCAGCTTATGCCACACAGAGCTTATGGTGTTAATGACCCAGGTCAACCTATCATCCAATCAGCTTTCATCTCTCAAAGGATGCCATGCATTGCAGTGTACTCGCATTTTATTGGCCGACAACAACACCCTGGAAGATCTAACGGACCTTCAACATTTGCCCGAATTGGAGACATTATCAGTGAAGAACAATTGTATCCTTTTAATAATTACCTCTTTCACTTTCACTTTCACTCTTATACTGGCTTGACTCGATGTGAGTTTGATGCCAGGCTTGTGCGGGGGGTATGGGAATTTATTGGAGTAGTTGTTGCTTGAAGTTGTTCAAGCTTGGTGCATTCACTAATGAGTCATCAAGGGCATTCCACTCCACTATGGTCCTTGGAAAGAATGCGTATTTGTGGATGTCTAGGCGGGCACTGTGAGTTATGAAGCTTCTGCTATTTGAATGACATGAGCATCGGGTTGCTGGCATTAGGTAGCGGTCATTGGGGATGTCCTCCAAGTTGTTGTTGATTTTGTACATGAGGGTGAGCCTGGCTTGCTTTCTCCTTTCCTCCAGTGTGCATCAATCTAATTCTTCTAGGAGGTGTGTAACCGTGCCTCAAACATGGGTTTTCAAGATCAAAACCAATAACCGTTTCGGTTGATTTGCCTATCGGTTAATCACTGGTCAATAACCAAAACAGTTGATTACAGCTGCAAACACCCATGTTCCATAGTAAAATCAAAATGACATCCTTTCGTCTTGATGCAATTATTACATCTATTAATTTGTTTGCAGGATTTGAGCACAGTTTAGACATCTGCCCTAGAATGCTGGGGTGGGTTTGAATCCCATCGAGTAGTATGTGGATTTTGTGCATAGGAGTGGTACAAAACTTACCTCTTATCAGTGTAATGGTTCCACCACAGTTGAATGACACAGAGGGTGATTGAGGAGCACAGTTTAGACATCTGCTCTAGAATACTGTGATGGGTTCGAATCCCATCGAGTAGTATGTGGATTTTGTCCATAGGAGTGGTACAGTGCTTATCTCATGTCAGAGTAAGGTTCCACTACAGTTGGATGGCACTATGAGAGGGTGATTGAGAAGCACAGTTTAGACATCTGCTCTAGAATACTGTGGTGGGTTCGAATCCCATCGAGTAGTATGTGGATTTTGTCCATAGGAGTGGTACAGTGCTTATCTCATGTCAGAGTAAGGTTCCACTACAGTTGGATGGCACTATGAGAGGGTGCAGGGTTCTCCCCAGGTTTTTTCAAAATTGTGGGGCATTCTGGACCAAAATTTGTGGATGTTTGGCAGAAGCACACTGAATTGAAACAAGGTCTTCATAATGTTTTCTACTTGGCATTTTTCTTGGTTTCAAAGCCCTACTGTGCAATTCGGAACATTCTATATGTTTTTTTTTGGGGGGGGCGTAACGGCCGAAATTTGCGCGTAATTGGCACTCAATTTGCGCGAACCGGCCGATACGCTAGCTTGTGTATGGAGAGAACCCTGGGGGTGATTGAGAAGGAGCAGTGTTCAAACAATTCTTCTCCATTGTTTGTTGTTGGGCAGAATGTGGTTTTCATCCTTGACTAAACCAACCCTTACAGACTAGGCAGTTTGGCTAGCATGTGACCTCAATCCTCCCATATATCCATTTCTCCTTTGTCACTCCACACCAATGTTGTACTTGGATAAGATTGGAATGCCCGACCCAGTGATGAGCACTTCAGTCCTTCTGAATCCTTCACTTTAGCAATTGGCTTTGTTACACCCCTATGTTCCGACACCCCTAGTGTATTTTCCTATTCCTAACTGGACTCCCTCCAGTGTCAAAGAAAAAAACTCTGCCGTCAATTTGCAGAGAAGGCAAGCGCTTCTGTGACATTTTCGAGGTGGTTCCCTGCGTCTGAAAACAACTCATCAATGCAACTAAGTCAAAGAGCCAAGTTTGGTTTGTTTAACTGTAAAACCAACAGATTCCAAAATAGCCCCCTGCCCTACCTCACCAAGCTCCTGAACACCTAAAACCATTTTAATTTTGTATTGCTCAATTTTTCTGGTTTTAATTGTATATAAATCAGACCGTTTGTACATTTCTGCCGGTCTTTGTTTTGGGATTTTTATTATATTTTCCTTATGTATTTTCTATTGTAAAGCTTTTAATAATTATTGTAATATTTTTAACGAATGTAAATTATGTCGCAATTCAGCGGTATGCTGCGATGACATTTTAAAATAAATAAACCACAAATATAGGAGTGTCTGGGTTAATGACAACTTGTAATGAATTGATTTTCCATTAACTTGTTTTATCAGCTATCAAGACAGTACAGAATCTCCATGCATTGCAGTCCTGTGTGAGACTGCATAGTTTAGACCTGACCTCCAACCCTATTTGTGACATTCCAGAATTCCAAGCCAGAGTGAAAGAAGTTCTTCCAAAGCTTGTCTTACTGAATGGAGAAACCATTTGAATTGTTATTACTACTAACAGCACCATCTTCTCTTAAATGATTGCAGACAAAACCCAAAATATCCAGACAGTTTACTCTGCTTTTTTAATACAAAAACATTACTTCCAAAGAAGTATTAGAATCAAAATGTTAACAACAAATACAAAATGTAGTGGCATGTTAAAATTCATGCCACAGTGAATGAATCAACCATCTATTTCACTTACATCTATTTCAGTAAGCATCTTAACAGTAATAACAACTGAAAGAAAGTCGCAACAAAATGATGTCACCTGGACTTTGTATCAAATACCAGAGTAAATAGATTTCATGATTAGAGAAATAAACTAATGTTTCCACGAGATATTTCAAAAATAGAACATTAATCATGGTTTAGAATTAAGAAAAGCAAATACATGTTTGCAATTTTTAAAGCTATGGATGAAATAATTAGGTTGACAACCTGATGTACAAAAATATAGCATTATTGTTTGACAGCGCATTTGGTGTCTTGTAAGAAATTATTCCATGTGAAATAATGTGTGTAAAAGGAAGTTGATCAACAAAGTTTATTGTTTTACTTCACAAACCCAAAGATTAAGTAATTATTCATGACCAGAGCATACTATTCCAAACATCATGTACTCTGCTCTTCACAGAGTCACCACTACTCAAAAGAGATCTGATACCACATAGGGTGCGTTTTGGAGACCCCCCAACCAGAAATATGTTGAGGCTTTGGTTATTGGTTTAGCATTTTCGCGTGTTCGATTGAACCACAGTTACGCGGTTGTTCCGACCAAACCGTAACCAACTTGTTGGCTCGGTTAGGCTTGGTTTCAAGATGGCCGACTCTAAAACTATCGAAAAATGTCATTGGAATTCTTTTAAAAATGAAATACCTTGAAGCATAACAATTAAATAGGCAATGTTGATAAAATTACGAAGACCAAGTTCCATTTGGCTACTTGAAAATAAATTGAAGGTTGTATATTTTAAGAACATGAATTTTCTAGAGATGTACCTAGGCTTACGTCATGAACGTTTTCTGGTTACTGACCCGTTTTTCGCGTAGCTATCGGAAATTGTTTCGGTCAGTGAATTTTACGTCAGAAACTTGTTTCCGGTCATGGTAACCAAAACACACCCATAGTTTTACTGCAAGTTTATCTTTCAGTATCGTTTCTTTCCAGAACCACCCACATTCAAGAGAGTGGTGTCACAGTAAACCTATTCCTTATAAAGTTTACATTTAGTATCTGTTCCCATCATGCTTAGTGTTAAGATTTACTTGAAACTTTCACAAGCTGTTTCTGGAAAAGTTGTATGAATGTTCTCCAAACCTGACCGTGTATCTTAAAGTTGCTGGGAATAATTGATGTCTGTAGCAAACGGAGAAGTGTTGACATAGTGGCAAAGTAAAACATCTAATGTGAATTATTAACGTTAACAT
Source organism: Plazaster borealis (assembly GCA_021014325.1). Lineage (NCBI taxonomy): Eukaryota > Metazoa > Echinodermata > Asteroidea > Forcipulatida > Labidiasteridae > Plazaster > Plazaster borealis. The sequence goes on from JAJGQC010000453.1 coordinate 19,960, forward strand.
TACTTTTGATTAAAGTCATTTAATGTGTTTTTGTCAATTTATGTAATAAAAAAGTTACTACTTGTATCTGACTGTCCATTCCTAACCTTCATACAAGTCCTAATTTTTTATTTTACTGAAGTGTATGATATCTCTTTATCGAACAGATGATAACGTAGGGGCATCCAGCAGTGGTTCAAATCGGAGTAAACTCTAATCATTTGAAAAGAAATTGAACATGCTTTTTATGTTTCTGATCAGCAGAGTGTGGGTTCGTGTCCCGGTCATGACACTTGTATCCATCCTTCAGATGGGACATAAGCTGTAGGGGTTTAACCCCGGTGTTTCTGGTTCACATAGCAAGCACCCCTGTTTACAGGTTTCCTCAGGCTTGTGAGCTACAGTGATTAAGTTCACTTATGAGGCATCCTTGGTTTCATTACCAGAAATATTGAATAAAACCAAAAAAACCCAACCTTTTTTAAACAATACTATTTTACTTCAACATCCTGCACTGGCAATGTTTTTTTATCAAATATAATATCATAATACTTCACAGATGATATCGGTAGATAGATAAAAGAAAAGTTGTGTTTGGTAAACACAAATGCCCCGCAAGCCAGTCCGTTTAAACATTTGACCGAGGTGGTCCATAAAAAATGTAGGGTTTTGGGGGATCCAAGACCAATCCACACACCAAGTTTGGAGATAATATGCCAAGTCCTTCTCAAGTTATCGCCCAGACAACATTTCTTTTGTTTTAGCCATAATAACCTTGACATTGGCCTAGGGGGCCAAAAACAATAGGCTTCTGGGCAATCCCAAGACAACACTTCTTTTGTTTTTACCCATAATGACCTGAACATTTGGCCTTGGGGGGGCCAAAAACAATAAGCTTTTGGGCAATCCCAAGACCCATCCACACACCAAGTTTGGAGTTGATATGCCAAGTTCTTCTTGAGTTGTGGTCAATTAGTGCACACACACCCCCTTACATATGGCAGTTACAGGGTACTTCCATTGTTGTTCTAATATCATTTTTTTCTCAAGAAATCCTTTTTGGGGTAGCACTAGAACAAAGAAAACCTTGTATATTCGGTTTGCGGTAACATCATGTGTTTATCTACTTTGCTGTGTAGATTTTGTTCTTTGAGAACTTGTCTTGCTATGTATTCTTTCTACTGCTGCGTAGTAGATTTCGGAATTCGGGATACTACCAAGTTCTGAAAAGAACTGTCTTGCTTCATAACTACTACCTGGGCGGAAGGTAGGAAATCGGTCAGGACTACTACTTTCACTTAGTTGATCGGGGGGACCTCTCGTTATTAACTTCACTGCCACGGAGTGAATTCTTAATTGGTCTCAACGTTTCGACTAGCTTTCTCTAGTCATCATCAGAAAACTAAGAAAACCTTGTGGGGTAGCATTGTTAAAAGTACCCGGTAAGTTGGAGTGTGTAAGTCACGCAAACGCACGAAAGGAAACAGTATACACATTCAGAGGCTTTGCCAACCACGCGCATAAAACACATTGAATAATTCCAGTACCACTCCTGTACCCAAACTTTGTTGTGGAAATTGTTGGGGAGAATTCATTTAGATTGCCACAATAAAATTCCAACAAAAACACAAAACTGTTTCAGGTTGTTTCAAGAAAATTAGTAACATTTTCACAGGTGGGTTGGATCGTGTGTTTCTTAAAAAACCATAGAATAGAAATGAATTGCTCTCCCTAAAACAAACCGACTTACTTTCCCTTTAAACACCTTTCCATGGGTACAAATATGTCCTACATACATATTAGAATGAAACCCAACATCTAATGATACTTGTTCCAACATTATTGTACTTAATATTCTTATCAATGTAGACAATATCTTAACAACAGTTTAAACTTTAATTAACACCTACTGAGCAAATGGCACTTTTGAAAAATTGTATCTTATAAATAAACTTAATCAACTGATTTACATGTACTTACAAAGCCAAGAAAATTCAATGTCTTCCATAACTTTTGATTGCACTTTCTTTTTGCAAGAGGTGAGAAAAATTGCTTAACAAATTAATTTTTAAAATAATATTTGGCTGGCTGTGGGCTTTGTGCTCGAGGCTTTTTAGTCATCCCTAAATATTGGCTTTAATAATAAAAATAATAACTAGTTCTTATATAGCGCATTTTATAATAACATATCAATGCGCTTTACATTAGTGCCCTGGTCATTAAGCCAATAACATTCCTTTAATCTTTCTCAGTTCCCTGGGGAGTATACAGCCCCAGGCTGCCGTGGCGCTCAGAAGGCTTTTTCAAACACAATATCAATCTCTACCCTCACAGGTACCCATTTATACCCCTGGGTGAAGAGAAGCAAATATAGTAAAGCATCTTGTTCAGGGACACAAATGTCATGGCCAGGATTCGAACCCACACACTGATGACTTAACCACCAGAACTTGAATTTGATGCTCTAAACCGCTCGGCCATTACAACTTTTGTATGACATTCTACTAGTTGAGAATTCATAAGCATTTTACTTTTATACTGCTATCAAGCTTGTTGCAGCCATCTTACATTTCTGGCTTCCAAACCAGTGTAACCAAATAGAGGCTGGAAGGAATAATGGTCAGGTTCCTAGTCCATGTTTAAACATGAACACCACATCTCAAGTTGTTACTTTGAGGCTTGTGAATGACACAAAACTGACCTTCAAAACATCCCACAACTACCAGTGATTGATGGATATTTACCTTTGACCTTTTGCTTGGTGTCTGCAATGGGTATTTGATGGTTTAACACGAATACCAGCTATCTCCAAAATGACGCATGTTCATCAGGTGCATGCACAACGTGCATGTAGTGTTCAAAGAATAAGATCGTCAGCATGCTATGTGCTCTGCAGCATGCATTCAATTCCAAGGAAACCATGTTTCATTCAGTGTTGATATAAACAGGGGACCAGTCTACATGGACCCTTATGTTAAAGGTTTAAGAAAGGAAGTTGCCTGTAAAAAATGCAGTCAAGATACCATACTCAATCAACATTCACCACGAGTCAACACTAATCAAGACATTAATGGGTAACAAGATTCTTGCTATTCTTGCTTATTTGATGCCTAAACAATAAAGACAGAAAAGATGTCATTGTTACAAGGTAGATGTTCCAAACATCAACCAAACCAACATCCCTCGTTTATTTATCAACAGGGGAATCTGCCAGCACCCTCTTGAACTGTATCCCACCATCCTTTGTCCCGCGCTTTGTCATAAGAAATTCTGAACTCACAGTTCGTGAGCAACCCTGTTTTTACAACATTTTTACCGAGTTTTGGAACAAAAGTATCGCTTCAGACAGAAGTCAAGATCCAGCAGAATGCTATTTCAGACTAACCCTTTTAACATTTGGAAGTAAATTCTATTCAAACAGCATTATTTCACGATAAGTGGTGAGAATTATGGTTGAGCGACAAAGTTTGCTCCTGAGCTATCCTGCGCAAATTTTTGCAATCATGCAAGTAAACAAAGTTTGCGCCGTCCAAAAATGGCACACCGTGCAAATTTTTAAAATGTCCAATTTCAAAGATCGCACTCAAAAGAACCATTCATTTGTGCATTTTTCTGATCTCATTTTCTGAGGCCAAGAGGGGAGAGGCAAGGGTTCTGAGTGGTGGGGGGGGGGGGGGCTCCCCCGCCCCCCATTCTGGTTATGCCATTGGTTTCAAACTTCTGTAAAGCTCTTTCATCTCAGGGTGTACATTACAGATTAAATGGCTCCCTGTCTCATGATTCACAATACTGATGAGCATTATGGTCTTCCAAAACCCAATTCAGAAGAGGTCTCAAGATTGCCTTGCAACAAATGGCTGGCATAACAGCTAAAGCTTTAACAAGTTAACCATCCTTACTATCGGGAAGAAGTGAAGTTATAAATGTTATGAACTACCTGCAGAGTTTGATCAGGCTGCATGAAGGATTTCAATCTGAACCAATAAGTCCCGAGTTACTAGGACTACAATCCAATCTGTGATTAGTGGCGTGTCGTTGCCGAGCGGATAAGAACACCGGACTCAAGCTTTGGTGTTTCTGTTCAGCAGAGGGTGGGTTTGAGTCCCAGTCTTGACACTTGTGTCCTTAAGCAAGACACTTAACCATTATTGCTGCGTCCTTCGGATGCGATGTAAAGCCATAGGTCCCGTGTGTTGTGTAATGCATGTAAAAGTCCCCCAGTGCACTATCGAAAAGAGAAGGGGTTCGCCCCAGTGTTCCTGGTTTGATTGGCAGCTTATTGCGCCACAGCACCTTGTAAACCATTACATGGTGCTATGGAAAGGAATTGGTCTCAAACTTTCAAAACGTAACTCCACATATACCTTGCAGGAAAATAATGATTGTTGAAGCACCTTGAGCGTCACTGAGTGACGGATATGTGCGCTATATAAGAAGCCACTATTAGTATTTGTACGTGATAGATGTTCCATGCAACACAAAAATGTTCAAAATTCATAGAAACAATTTGAAAATTGCATCAACAGAACAACCAAAGCATATTCCGCAATAGTTCTGGTCAAGTCAAAACATGTTCAATTAATGACAGAATTTAACTTAAAATAGTATGCAGTTTAAATGAACTGCATAAATAAAAACTTGCTGTAAACTTTCAACAAGAGAAAAAAAGACGCACTCTTTCAAAGGATACTTTCTTCATGCCACTAAAATGTGTAAAAAGATCCATAAAACCCCCAGAACAAGGCATCAGAAGTTCGAACAAACTAAATCATCAGATAGTTTTGGGTTGAACTAAGAAAAATTGACTTGAACCTGCGACCTCAGGATTAATGTGCCGGCGCTCACCCAACTCAGCTATCTAGCCCTAATGTTGGCGGTATCCCTATTTGTCCATATCTTTGATTGGTGTGCCAGTCAGAAGCCATACAACCATTAACTGCCGTGTAGCCAGAGATCACACCCAAGTTTACGATGCAACCTGGGAAGCAGCAGCAGAGGAATCAAACTTTGTCTTTGTTCAATCCAAAGTTATTTACAATTTACCCAGTCAGTTTCCCTTGTG
>JAJGQC010000454.1:0-25000 GCA_021014325.1 Plazaster borealis
TGCAACTCCTTCGTGGTCCTATCTCTATGGTCAGACTAACCAACCAACTTAAAAAGAGATTCACACAAACCAAGAAAGCAAAGACTACAATGATGTGCAAATGCCTCCCCTTGACCCTTCAGAGACCACAGCGGCCACAAGTGGCTTGTACCAAAATGCCCATAGCGGCCACAAGGTTTGACCTACTTTCATTCACATAAAGAGGTCAAAGTAAAGGTCATGTCCGGATATGAAATTTTCCAATGTAGTACGTTAACATAGTATCCCAATTTCTAAACATGAAACTAAATTTTCTTTTTCATGTTATTTCCATTTGTACTGACAAAATTTGATTAAAGAAATGAACAATATTAGCAATGTCTGGGCGTTTTGTGATGATTACACAGAAATGAATAGTCTCTAAAGGGTTAAAATCATGCAAAATTTTGAGAATGTATATAAATAAATAGACAGACAGACACTCATGTTTAGGAGAGTGACATAGTGGGCATTCCACAGGTTGTGACTATGATCCCTTTTCTTTAATCTTTTCTGTTTTAAACATTGTGGGCATGAGCCCACAACACGAGAAAAGCCCACAAGTACAGATCCTACTAACAAGTAGCCCCTCAATGTAGCTCTTGTAAGCACAGACAGACAGACAGACAGACAGAAAGCAAGACACAGATGGATCATCATACCTCTGGATTATCCTCAGCATAACCTTCTTCAAGTAACTCTTGTCTAATATTGTGAATATTGACGGTTGTCTGGAGGCTTGGTAGATGAACACGCTGTACAAGAGGATCAATCCACAGGGTGTTGTCCAAACTAGCAGAGAAATCAACAACAATACTTCAAGGTGTAAGCTCAAAAACTAGTTTCAATTATTCTACTCAATTAAAACTGATACTTAAATAAACAATATAAGTGTTATTTAAATAAAATGACAGCATGTGATTGAAATGAGCGTAATAGAAACATTATTAACTAGTTTTTAATAATAATTATAGCGCTTCAACTACAAGCATCTCAAAGCACTTATTTTTTTTCCTCCAGGTTTTTGAGTTTTTGAATTACGACACCTTTATAAGCGTTTACAAGGTGCTGCGGTGCATTCTGCAGCCACTGCCAGGCACCCCTATTCTTAGCGATAAGTACAACTGGGTTCTTGTACGTGCATTACACAACACACAGGACCAATGGCTTTAATCCCATCCGAAGGATGTAGCAATAATGATCAAGTGTTTTGCTTAAGAACACAAGTTTCAAGACCGGGACTCGACCCTAAGCCATGCTGATCAGAAACAGAGCTGGAGTCCAGTGCGCTTGACCACAACACCCATAGCAAAATTAACAACATACTAAATCATCTGGGAGCTATCATTTTAGAGAGTTACAATACTACTACTGCTACTAATAAAGAACATTTAATAAATGCCTGCGTCTGTATAGACAGCTACTCATGGTGACTGAAGAAGATACAAATATAAGAGATTAAGCTTGCTTGTACAGGGTAAGATTTTATGTAGGTCTTGGAATGTTTTGATAGATGGGGACAATTTGACTGTCAGTGGGAGTTGGTTTCACACTCGGACTGATGAAGAAATGAAGTGTCTGTCACCCCACTGAGTAGAGGTCCTGGGATCAAATGCATTGTTAACAATCTATACATTCAGAAGAAAACTACTTTCATCCTTAAAGGCACTGAACACGTTTGGAAATTGTCAAAGACCAGTGTTCTCACTTGGTGTATCCCAACATATGCATAAAATAACAAGCCTGTGATAATTTGGGCTCAATTGGTCATCGAAGTTGCAAAAAAATGTTGAAAGAAAAAACACCCTTGTTGTACAAATTTGTGTGCTTCCAGATAGGAATAAAAACTTCTTGCAAGAAGTTTTTATTATTTTAGTGAGAAATTACCTCTTTCTCAAAAACTACGTTACTTCAGAGGGAGTCGTTTCTCACAATGTTTTATGCTATCAACAGCTCTCCGTTGCTTGTTACCAAGTCGGTTTTAATGTTAATATATATTCTGAGTAATTACCAAGAAACGTGTACAGTGCCTTAAAGACACCACAGATCTTACTTACTTCAGAATAATCTTCCCTTCAAGCTGTTTATCATGTATCTTGTTGTGGACAAAGAAACCAGCCTGGAAAGCAAGTAAACAATGAGTTAAGTCTGAAATGCTTAAATGATATTCTTTAAGGCAGCTTACATTAGGTATTTATACTCAATAAGAATTCAGCCGAGTGTCATTTCAAGACATACCAAATCCAAAAATCTTATTGTAACTTACTAAAAATCTTAAATAAATGTTAATTTTGCATTGGGGATAAAGAATATAATTTGTTTTTACCCCCTTACACCGATGTGTATTAAGCACTGTATACTCAGTACTTTCCCGAGTCTGTTAAGAAAAATCCACAGGCGTAAGGGTAAAAACAAACTATATTCTTTATCCCGATGCAAAATTAACATGTATTAAATGGTTGCGGTACTCGCTGCTAAAACATAGCATTCGAACTGCCTCTGGCCGTCGGGCTAGCTCTGTGGTCTAGTGGTAAGACATCTGCCTTAGCAATGCAAAGGTAGTGGGTTCGAATCCCACGCGAGTGATTGCCTGTGGATTTTTCTTCACAGAACTCGGAAAAGTACCGAGTATACAGTGCTTAATACACATCGGTGTAAGGGTCAAAACAAACTGTATTATTACAAATCAATGTCTCCATATTACTCCTCCCAGTCATTTATTTTGTATTTCATACCTGAGTTGTCCAATCTGTATCTCCATCCAGTGGTTTAATCCGACACACAACTATTTCAACAACCTGAAGATAAATCATCAAGAAAAACATCTTATTCCATTTATCAAGAAATTGCTATAATATTGACCCCATTCCTCAAGAGAGTGAAGTCTTACCTGATGAGGTATGATGGATAAATGATCAGGTAGTCTCCAAAGCTTACTGACTGGTATCCGCTCTTTCTTTCCCTGGTCAACGTATTGTACCTGAACATAGGACAAATCATGAAGAATATGATAAGGATATTGGTTATTCTGGGCCTTGACATAAACGCCAGTGGACAGGGGATATTCATCAGTCTCACATATTAATCCTCCGTACTACCACTGGTGATAAATGCTTCCACGCTGCTGCCCAAAACTCTGGAACAATTTACCCTACAGTATCTGCCACTCTAACTCACTAGCAGCTTTCAACAAATCTCTCATAACTCACTTGTTTACTTGATGTATTAATGCTTATTCTGTTTACATTCCTCATGTTTTTGCTGGTTGTTTAATTTTGTGTTAAGCGTTGTGTTACTTTCTCTGGTTAGTTAGAGCGCTATATAAATGCTATGTATTATTATTGTTACTACTCGTCCCTAACATTACACATCCAACATAGAATTAAGAAACATTAACCCACCTCTTTTTCCTCTTCAAACATTGAACTTCCTGTCCTCTTTGACCTTTGCACTCTAACCCTATGGTAGACGTGCTGCCCATCTTCAATCACACAAAGGTCACCAGCCGTAGGGGAACTACACAATACCTTGTGGTTTGCATCACTGAACCACGAAGCAAGGTCAAAGGCTATGTCAAGATGTGTAGTTGGCATGGCAACAGCTTCACTGGCTTCAGTGGTACGATATTCCAGTACACGAGCATAGAAGTTTGAAGCGTCTACAATGTGTGTGACTAAAATCTGTAAAAGTTTGGTCAAGATTTTTTATTGAGCATTTCATTAACATGATTAAAGCCCGGTTCATACTTCCTGCAAATGCTTCGTGCGAAGCGAATTTGACGTCACAGCTCTGTTTTCGCTGCGAATGTTTCGCAAGAGTTGAGCACAGCTCACCTCTTGCGAATTGTTTGTTGCGATTTGTGACGTAAAAATTTGCATCGCATTCGCATTCGCAGGAAGTATGAACCGGGCTTAACCGAACTCCTTGTCAACTGCTTTTAAACTTTGGTAAAAGCACAATGAACTGTCTCATATTGGATGTAGTTAATAGAAAGGGAATAACTGCAAGATTTCGGTTGAAATTCAACTTGTCAACTCACCTTCACAATACCTGATGGTGGCAGATGAACATGGTCAACATGGCAACCAGGCGTATCTACATCTGAACACACCTGATGACGCCCTGTACAGGATTTCTCATCCCTACACGACAAAATAATAATGTTCTTATTTCCCACACTGGCAAACTTCCTTGACTGAAAACATGAGAACTGTGTTACTTAACCTTTTAGAGACCATAGTGGGCGCAAACGGCTTGTACCGAAATGCCCATAGCGGCCGCAAACGGTCGCAAGATTTGACCTACTTCCTCTCAAACAAGAGCAACAGCAAGAGGTCAAAGAAAAAGAAATGTACAAAAAGTGACATTTTCCAATGTTTCCAATGTTTCCAAAGAATCTACAGTTCTAAAACAAACCCATAAATTTGTGTTTCTTATTAATGTTCCCAACATTTTTCCTGAAAGTAAAGGAGTAAAAAAATTTACAAGATAAGCAATGTCTGGGCGTATGGTGAATATACAGAAATAAATGGTCTCTAAATGGTTTAAATTACTCATGAACGCATATTGCTTTTTACAAATATATTCACAGAATAAATGCCTCAGAACATGAGGGGCATCATAAAAATAACCTTTATTCTGACATTGCTGAGACATGTCAGTCATTCTGGAAGAAATTTCAACATGTCTTACCTACCAATGTGGTTGTCATTTTGTGTGTCATTTGGTTTGGTTGCTAAGATACATACCTGCACCTCCCGAATGCCTTGAGTTGGTGACAAAGAGACTTGGATTTCTTGCTCACTTCCTTCTCCTATACCCGAGGAAAAAAAACCCCACATCAACAACATTAGCAAAGCAATACTTAGATGAAAACAAAAGTGTTCAGGTTGCAAATCATTTCAAAAAAATTATCACCTACATGCCTGGGCCCAATTTCAAAGAGCTGCTTCATCAGAAAATATTAATGTTAAGAAGAATTGAGCAGAGTACCAGTCACAAAATGTGACATGGTAGTTTGGCTGGACACCTTATTCTGGTAGGCATAATTTTGTTGTGCTTAGCTACTTTTGTGCTTAAGTAGCTATATGAGAAAACACGTCAAACGAAGAACTTTTTTTTCTCAAAAAATCTAATCTTTGTTTTAAATTATATCTAATGACAAACTACTGAACAACAAAAATACTCATTCCATGTTTATACAATCAGTTTTAGTTTTTATAATAAATACACAAATAATGTGTTAATTATTATTGAAACAAACTTTAAACTCGGGGACAAGGATGCTTATTTGATCGTAATTTTTCAGAAATCCCTTACGCGGATTCGCGATGGTCACACAGGCGTAAAATAGACTGCAATGAAAAGGCTTCGCGTTGCAATTACAGCATCTAGCGATTATCATTGCGCATCCAAAACAAGCGTTACATACGTTTTGTGATCGGAGGTGAGCACAAAATTCTTAGTTTTTTGCAGTAACCGGAAGCTGAGGTCAAGTTTAATTATCGGGTTTTCATCGTTATATTGTCGAATTGATTTTACTTTCATATTTTTTATAACTAAGTATTACATTCCCAACAACATATATATTTTTCATGGTCACAAACCACGTTAAACTAAAATAATTGACAAAACAAAATCTTGCCCACGTAAATCTCCATATGGTGGTTGGGACCACAATGGTCCCAGAAGTTCAAATATGCGTGAGACTTGCACAGTCTATTACGATTAGATTTCCCCTTTCATTTGCATAATTCAAACACCCCTTTCCACAAAGTGGTATATGCTAAGAATGCAGAATAAACTTACCATTATGGCCTCTTCCACTTTCAGCAAGGTAGGAATAGTAAAATTGCACCTGCTCAGAAGATTTGCAAGTCCAGGGGTATGCATAGTGTGCTCTTTGGATACGAGGAGAATTGACTTGCAATGTGACACCTTAGTCTGTAGGGAAAGACATTCAAATAAATCATCAGGACTAATGTAATGAATGGTTAGTTTGCTTGTATTCTGTGAGGACAGCTGGCAACATTATATCTGCAACTTCTTAAAGGGATTGTATACGTTTGGTAACTGGAACCCACTGTTTGTTTCAATCCTATATAGTTGTAGATATATACCATAAAACTAACCTGTGAAAATTTAATTTCAAAAGGTGGTGGAGTTTTTGAGATATTGCCGAAAATCTGGAGCGGTTATGTCCACGCAGGAAGAATTATACAAAATCTGAGAAACGTTACTGTCAGTAACGCTTCTAAGATTAAAAATATTTGGATAAAAAGTGATATCTTTTTCCATAACCTCAGTACTTTGAAGTGAAAAGTTTCTCAAAATGCATTTTACTATCCAAAGCTGCTGTACTTCTTACCACGTAAGTTTTGTATTGCCATTAATTTAAAGAGTCATTACAAAATGTATACACACCCTTTAAATCGTTCAAATGGGACTTCATTTTTTACAAACTCAATTCTGATGAACTTAAAAATAAAATTCATGCTGTTAACCATCTCAAATCAAAAAGTTCCAATCTTTGGCTGGATTGTATGGTGAGAGTATTCCAATGTCATCTTTCAGTATATCCCAGTGTGACTGAACCACAACCCAGATCTTCTTACCGCTTCAAGCTGTGATGAGAAATGGTCCATCATTGTGCCAAGACGTTGACCAAACTTCTGTTTAGATGGAGGGAAGTCAAAATGGACAACTGTACTGGCATTGGTGATACCCAAGTCTTGACACGCATCATCGGTACAAACTGCAACCAGAAAGGATGGACGGAAGGTGAAGAGAAAATGGAGTCAGGAAAATACTACACAAGTCTCGCAACAACAAAGATAAGAAAGACAATAGAATGTGATGCGATCAAGCTAAATGAGTTGTTTGTCGGAAATATCAGTATGGAGAAACAAGCCGATGTAGTTTCAATAAACAACTCAACTTTAAACCCCCTTTTCTCAGTTTCAATCTCTTGCATCTCTTGGTGTTTCTACTTTCACAACTTTTGAACCAAAGGTGGTATCAACATGGGATTTTTAACAGTATTAAAGCATAGATTATGCTCTTTTCAAATGTATATAAAAATGAAAAATTACCTTGGTCGACAAATGACTCATTTTGCTTGATCGCATCACTGGTCACTCAGTCCATAACATTGACGATTACTACTTACCCAATATTGGCAGAGAGTCTTGTTTATGTTCTGTACGCCATTCCTTCATGACTGCCTCTAAGTGATGTCTTGGCATATCCTTGAAAGCTAGTAATGTGTAATAGCAGTAACCACTCAAGAGAAGCTGTAAAGCAATCAATCAGTCCAAGTAGTATCACTGCATTGTTAATAATAATAATAATACTTGGTTCTTATATAGCGTGTTGTGGCCGAGCGGATAAGAACACCGAACTCAAGCTCTGGTGTTTCTGATCAGCAGAGTGTGGGTTCGAGTCCCGGTCATGACACTTGTGTCCTTGAGCAAGGCACTTTATCATAATTGTGGCGTGTCGTGGCCGAGCAGATAAGAACACCGAACTCAAGCTCTGGTGTTTCTGATCAGCAGAGTGTGGGTTTGATTCCCAGTCGTGACACTTGTCTCCTTAAGCAAGACACTTAACCACATGCTTCGTCCTTCGGATGGGACGTTAAGCCGTAGGTCCCGTGTGTTGTGTAATGCATGTAAAAGAACCCAGTGCACTTATCGTAAAGAGAAGGGGTTCGCCCCGGTGTTCCTGGTTTGATTGGCTGCATACATGTATTGCGCCACAGCACCTTGTAAACAATAACATGGTGCTATAAATGAACAGGCCTCATACTTCAAAACGTAGCTCCACATACCTTGCAAGAAATAATACCTTAAAGCGCTTAGAGGCTGGCCTGCAGTAGGCGCTATACAAATACGTTATAATATTATTATTTATCACACGCAATGGGCATATCAAAGCGCTCAGTATTTTTTTCCTGCAAGGTATGTGGAGCTACCTTTTGAAGTATGAGACCTATTCATTTATAGCACCATGTAATGGTTTACAAGGTGCTGTGGCGCAATATGCTGCCGATCACCCCAGAAACCCCTTCTCTTTTTGATAAGTGCACTGGGTTCTTTTACGTGCATTAAACAACACACAGGACCTGCGGCTTTACGTCCCATCCGTAGGACGCAGCGATAATGGTTAAGTGTCTTGTTTAAGGACACAAGTGTCATGACCGGGACTCGAACCCACACTCTGCTGATCAGAAACACCAGAGCTCGAGTCCGGTGCTCTTATCTGCTCAGCCACGATACGCCACATGGCATCCGTAGGAACTCATCTCTTGAAGACAAACTTCTGAAGCTTACCTCTTGGGATGTTTCAGAAAAACTGCAAATTTGTGTTTTAAAGGGAACGTATACCTTTGGTTTATGGAACTGTTTGATTGTTTTAATCCTGTATAAATGTAGATATATACAATAAAAGTATATACAATTGAAATTTCATTTCAAAAGGTGGTATCGTTTTTGAGATATCGCCGAAAATCCGGAGCGGTTATTAAAAACTGATATCTTTTTTCCATAACCACATTACTTTGAGGTCAAATGATTCTCAAAATGCTTAATACTAGAGAAAGCTGCTGTACTTCTAACCAAGTAAGTTTTTATTGCCATTAATTTTAAGAGTGATTACCAAACGTATACCTTCCCTTTAAATTGAGGTAAAGGAACTAGGTATGTAAGAGGAATTCACTGCATTCACTGTTTTATAAAACCTACATGTTGAAGCTTTTGTGCATCTTCCTTCTTATTAGTGAAGATGATTATTCGCTCTGATCTTGATTCAAGAAGTGATCTGATAAGAGCTGCTCTCCCGTCTTGCTCAACTTTCAACACAACCTACAAACATGAAGAAAGTGTCAAATAAGAAATTTATTTATTTATTGTAAACAAAATTTTAAAACTACTTCACACTGGCAAAACACTAAAAGTTATTAGAAGGTACAATCCACAAAATAGAACTATGACTGAGAAAATAAAAATAAATACAAATATTCAAAATTGTATAAAATACCAAGCCAGTGAGTGGCAAGGAGGAACAGGTGAACAGGGGGCCGATTTCACAAAGAGATAAGAGACTAAGAGACAAAGAGACTAGTCTTATCTGAAGTTATAGGACCAGTAACTGGTCTTAACTTAAAGGCACTGAACACGTTTGGTAATTGTCAAAGACTAGTGTTCTCACTTGGTGTATCCCAACATATGCATAAAATAACAAGCCTGTGAAAATGTGGGCTCAATTGGTCATCGAAGTTGCAAGAAAATGATGAAAGAAAAAAAAACCCCTTGTTGTACAATTGTGTGCTTTCAGATAGGAATAAAAACTTCTTGCAAGAAGTTTTTATTATTTTAGTGAGAAATTACCTCTTTCTCAAAAACTACGTTACTTCAGAGGGAGTCTTTTCCTACAATGTTTTATACTATCAACAGCTCTCTGTTGCTTGCTACCAAGTAAGTTTTTATGCTAATAATTGTTTTGAGTCATTACCAAACATGTACGATACCTTTCAGACTAGTCCTATCTCTAAGCATTGCCAAGGACTAGTCCTAAGTTAGGAAGAGTTTTGTGAAATCGACTCCAACACCTCTACAAGGCCGTCCTACCACAACAATTGTCAACAAATACCCCGCCCCTCAGATTAAAAACAACAACAACAAAAACGCGTTGAGGCTGAACAAACAATCACATTCGATAGTATTAGTCACAATTTATATTGGGAATTGAAGTTTGCTGTTAATTTTTCCACAAATTTGATGTTAAAACCAAATTATGACAATGACTTGGTCATTTGAATGTAAGATGTCATTTTATGGTGTACACTAAGAAACAAGACACTAATTCTAACCTGACGAACTCTCGCATAGACTGCTGCCTCTAGTGGGAATGTACAAACAACGATAGGATCCGACATGTAGCTCCTGACGAATGATCCCATTGCCATGGTCCATTGTGACGCAAAAAGAACAAGTTGTCTTGGTGCAGTACGTTGATTACTATCACTCATAGTTAGCATTGAACCATAGTCACTCATCAACTGCTTCACCTGCTCACAACAAAATAGTGAAAAGACGATGACAAGTTGAAAAAGACTCAGCAATATTGGGAGCCTTGCATTCATGGTGTGTCGTGGCCAGTGGTCTAGTTCATCGAACCCAAACTCTGGTGTTGTCAGCAACAGAGTATGGGTTTGAATCCCGGTCATGACACTTGTGCCCTTGAGCAAGGCACTTAACAATAATTGCTTCGTAAAAAGTTGGGAAGGTAGTGCATTCTGCTCTAACCAGCCAGGCTCCTAGTGGATGATACCCATGCTTACATCCTTACGGACTGTGAAGGGGTAACCCAGCTTTCAGCCCCAGGAGTAGGTGGCAACATGCTTCTGGTGACAGTTGATCCGGCCTTGTGATGTAAGGCAATATCTCATAATAAAAAAAAGTTGTGCACTTTAACAGGGCCTAACATTTGAATACACACAAAACTTGCACTGTCTATATTGCATCAGTATACTGGCTAAAAGTAGAGACACATAACATAGTTGCACTTAAGCCAGGTTCATACTTCACACGAGAAATCGAATCGAAGCGGTTTACGAGATGCAAACACCCACGTACGCCCCATTTTCCAATTGTGACGCAGGGAAAATCACTTCCCTTTCGCACTTCGCATGAGGTATGAACCAAGCTTTAATTGCTTTATTCATTTACAAACCTACGACCTATCTGTAAACAGAGGTCAGTTTGGTTTTTTTTATTTTTAAGGTCAAACTGAAGTGATTATTATTTACCTCTGATGTATAATCTTCACAGAGAATGTCTGCATCGTCAAAGACCTGTAGGAAGATTTCAAGAAAAGTAGGACATTAAGGAGGGAAGAAGAATCTCACTCGTTACACGTTAACAAATTTAATTCCAAAGAAACTCCAGCACACCAAAAACAGAAATATTTTTGTTCTTAAATAATTATAATGACTTCAATTCAATTCAATTCAATTAAATCTCACATTTATTTCCAGACTTCATGAAAATTTCAAAACAAAACACTACCAAAGAAATTGAATTAACGCAGTAACCATAAATGCATTGTTTACAATGCAGAAAATTAAATAAGTATAAAGGCGTCTTCCAGAAGCCGGGGCTTGTGATGGACAGACAAACTACGTTTTTTCTAAAATATCTTGCATTTAAAAAATTAATAGCTGTATATTTTTATGCTGTGGGGTATTTTTTCTGTATTGTTTAACTTTTGTGGTGTTTGTAGTTTTTAATTACTGGCTGCCAACAGCGCCTTGGGGTCCAGTCATGGATGTAAGGCGCTTTATAAGCAAAATGTATTATTATTATTATTAAACAGAATGTGAACAGGAACAAGAACGTATGGACAGACAGGTTGAACAACGAACAGAAACTTCAGCAACATGGCACTAATTTCTCTTAAATAACAGGTCATATTTGGTAAGATAATGGGGGTTTTATGACAAAGAGTTAGTAGTATTTACCAAGTGACTTAGTCTTCGTAGGCTGGCATGTTCACCTTTGATCATTCTCAGCAAACAAGGTAAAGTAGCAACCAGTACACTACATCCATTCATCAACTGAACCTAATCAAACAAGGATAAGAAAACCTCACATCAATCAATGGCAGTGTGAATCAAGTGTCTCAAGACTGAACCTAATCAAACAAAGGTAAGAAAACCTCACATCAATCAATGGCAGGGTGAATCAAGTGTCTCAAGACGGTTCACACCTCTTGGTCAATATCTTGAGAACTTACTTTTTCTCAGCAGGAAAGTCCGACATAAGCCGTGTTCACATTGGATTAATGTTTTACCGAGACAGACATTCCAATAGGTGAAACTTACCAGCGTCCGCACTTGTACAAATGACGTGGGTAAACTAACTGACACGACCGGTAAAACTAACAGACTAACTTAAGATAGACACAAGAGGGCGCTATCGCAGTGACCTTTGACCTGGGTGCATGACAGCAAGAGTGCAACCGAGCTTCCGTCTGTGTAAATTACATGTGTGTCGGACGTGTAAATACTTACATCATACATGTACACATCGGGGGGGCCGGATGTGGATTTTTACCGGGACGGCTTTTACCCAGATCGCGTTCGCACTGGACTTTTCGGCTCGCTTAAACTGACCTGGTTAATTTAACTGGGCAGACGTGGGTCGGTTAAACTACCCATTCGGGTCGGATAAGTTACCTGGGAGGGAAACTTCCTGGGCTGTTCGCATTGGACTTAAAATGGTTAAGTTACCCATTTGCTCGGTTAGTTTACCCAAAATAAGTCCAGTGCGAACACGGCTATAGCATTTTCCACATAACAGGTAAACCTTTCAACATGACCAATAAAACCCTTCCCCCTCACATCACATTCACATACCTCTTGATCTTCCTCTGAACCTCCACCATGAATTAAGATAACTTTACTGCCTCGTTGAGTTGGAAGAAATCTATTACACTGGTCATACACCTCAGCTGCTTTACGCCATCTTGGACACACAATGATCACCAGAGGCTAAAAACAAATCATTTATTGGTTGGGTGGAATCAATATAAAACTACAGCTTAGTTGAAGTGTGGAGATCTGGTGTTCTAAAGATCCACACACTTTACAATATTGTGGATGTACTTGTACAGAATGGCTGAAGATTCTGCAGTTTGGACATCTGTTGTTCTAAAGATCCACACACTATAAAGCATTGTGGATGTACTTGTACAGAATGGCTGAAGATTCTGCAGTTTGGACATCTGTTGATCTAAAGATCCACAAACTATACAATATTGTTGATGTACTTGTACAGAATGGCTGAAGATTCTGCAGTGTGAACATCTGTTGATCTAAAGATCCACACACTATAAAATATTGTTGATGTACTTGTACAGAATGGCTGAAGATTCTGCAGTTTGGACATCTCTTGATCTAAAGATCCACACACTAAACATTATTGTGTGCTCACTTTCGGTACCTTATGGAGAGCAAGGACAAAACAAAAAGGGAAAATAAAAGGACTCCATAGGGGAATTAGAAAGACCGGGGTGCTCCACAAGGAAATTTGTGTACAAAGTCCATGGGAAACTGTTAAGTGCAGGGACAAAGGAAAGAACAAAAGAATGCTCCACAAGGATGCATTTTTCAAGATGTGCGGATGTACCTGTACAGAATGGCTGAAGATTCTGCAGTGTGGACATCTGTTGATCTAAAGATCCACACATTATACAATAAAGCATTGTGGATGTACTTGTACAGAATGGCTGAAGATTCTGCAGTGTGGATATCTGTTGATCTCTGTTAGGTTAGTTTGCTTTGGAGATGTAAATTTCATTTCATAATTTTCAAAGAATGACTTCAACAACTTTATTTGACAAGAAATTCATCTGAAACTGTGATGACGTCTACTTGCGAGGAACACACTAAAAGTAAGATTCATTAATCTACTCACCCCATTGCCTGGTGGTAATGAAGAGTATGTCGTTGGCTGCAGTGTCTGTGCAATTAATGGCAATATATATGCTAAGCTCTTCCCAGTCCCGGGGGCAGATATACCCACCATATCCCTCCCTCTGAGGATAGAAGGCCAGGAGTATGCTTGGATGGCACTAGGTCCCTGATAACCAAACTTGGTAAGTTTCTGCACAAGGAAGCAATCAAATGAATAAAGAAGAGTTTTTTACAAATGAAAAATAGGCTTCAAAGCTGAATGGACACACTTCGGCAAATTAACTTGGGAATTTTTGACAAGAAATGGGATTGTATAAGTTTGGTAATTGGAATACACTGTTTGTTTCAATCCTACAATTGTAGATATTTAACCTGTAAAAATTTCATTTAAAAAAGGTGGTAACGTTTTTGAGGTATTGCCGAAAATCTGGAGCGGTTTGTTTACGCAGGAAGAATAATCTGCAATAGACCGTGCAAGTCTCGCGCGTATTCAAACATTTTTGGGACCACTTTGGTCCCACGTACGATGCTTTAACGCACGAAGGAAACAAACTCACGCGCTTTAACGGGTCCCAATGTTCGAATACGCACGAGACTTGCACAGTCTATTAGAATACACAATCTGAAAAACGTTACTGCAGTAACGCTTCTCAGATTCAAAATTTTTGTGGATAAAAAGTAATATCTTTTTCCATAACCGCAGTCCTTCGAAGTGAAAAGTTTCTCAAAATACATTATACTATCCAAAGCTGCTGTACCAAGTAATTTTTTGTTGCCATTAATTTTCAGAGTCATTACCAAACGTATACAGACCCTTCAATGACAGATAGTTATTACACATAATTACCTGAAGTATAGCGTCAGGGAAAAATGAATCTTCAATAGTCAACATTGGTCCAGGTGGTCTGTCTCCATGAATTAGTATGCAGGAATTCTGCTGTACTAATTGATGATGCACCTGTTTCTCCATGGTGGACAGAGATCTACTTCCAGAAGTAATTTGATTCAAAAGTCTGTTGAAATAACACACCCAAAAAAAGAAAAAAAAGGAGTAAATCACACCTGTCATTTGAAAGAAATAATGACAATAGTGACTCTGTCAGTGCCAAGGTCTTACATGTACGATCTATTTTATGTACTCAAAAAGTGTCATCAATTGTATGTACAAACCATCATGTTATCACGAAAGGGCATTATCACTCAAGAAATACTATTGACTTTGGGATGCACCAAGGCAACACAAATCAGCAAGATACATTTTGTTTGGTGGGAAAGACTTATTAATAACCTTTTTTACAGAATTTCAAAAAATCTCAAAAAGCTGGGCATTTTAGGTTCAAAATGGAAAAAAAAGGCAGGCACTGAAAGAGTTAACAATACGACGTAAACCTTCTTTCAGTTTGCAAATTCCCAAACAGGGTTCTCCCCAGGTTTTTTCAAAACCGTGGGGCATTCTGGGCCAACATTTTGGGATGTTTGGCCGAAGCGCGCTGAATTGAAACAAGGTCTTCGGAATGTTTTCTACTTGGTGTTTTCTGGTTTTCAAAGCCCTGCTGTGCAATTTGGAGCATTCTATATGGTTTTCTTGTCATGAAATGTTATTATTTATTTTTTTTGCCTATCGGCTGAACATTTCGCGTATCGATACACAATTTGCTCGTATCAGCCCGATACACTAGCTTGTGCATGGGGAGAAAACTGCCAAACTTAGATTGAATATTGTAAAATAAAACTAAAGATACTTGAGGGATCCCAAACATCCTCAGGAGTAGCTATCTTCAACAGTGGCAGAGGCGTCACACTTTTCAACATCTTAATAACGTACATTGTTAACAATCAAATATTGCTTGGACATTCCACAAAATTGTCTTTGCACAATTTTTAGAAATGGTACTAGCACATCAACCATAAACTTTTACAATCAATAAAAAGACTCTGACCTTTGGCCTATGACCTTGGATGGTGGCATCACAGGGGTCATATACTGAGTGGGTTCATCAGAGGAGGAGTTGTAATAATCCGGATCCGATGAGAAGCCACCTTTCCTGTTGGATCAAACATCGGTTTTTACAAAAAATGCTTTTGATTCCTAGAGACTTTTCTCAGATGTCACTACTTTCTCACTTGCCATGCTGGGGTACTTGCACCTACATCAGGCCTCGAATTACACGGCGGCCACGACGGCCGGTGTTGTCGATGCCCTTGTAACTGGCCATGGTGCCCCTCAAAATATTACCTTCTTAACGGCCATAATTGCCGTGCCCTTTTTTAATAGAAGTTCAATATTTACAAACATTTTCAGTACTGTCCAGAAGCGCCGGCTACTGAGTTCTTTGCCGCCGGCTACTTTTTTGAAACTTCTTTTCCCAGATAAAGTTTTGTCAAAGAGTAACAAAAAAAGCTTTACACCTACATGTCCACACACACATTACTAGACCTGTGCGAACATGTGCTACGCAACACGATGCTTGATGGCACGCTATGTTCATAGTACTCCAGCATGGCAGACCTTCAGTGAGAAGGGAGGGCTAATTAGACATTCATAGTTAGTCAAAATTGATCACAAACTGTGGGGACAGGTCCTTTGCACATGCTGGACCATTGCTTTGGAATCAGTTACCCTCACATATTCGGGATAGTAGCACCGTGGACACATTTAAAGACAGAATGAAATTTCATTTGTTTCAAACAGCAGTTTCAAGTAGTCTTTTCTTTCTTCCCTTCATCCTACTGTTCTCTCTTCCTTCTTGTCTAATTCACCTCTCTCTATTAATACTATAATTCTTTTCATGCGCTTTGAGCTCCTTAATAGGTGGATTTTGCGCAATATAAATATTCACTATTATTATTATCATGAGATAGATAATTACCTTTCCTCTTTTTTTCTTACAGTCGATATTACGGCAGGTGGGCAGACTGATTGTCCAGGCATTAGGGAATCCATTTCCTCAGGCATAAGAGAGAATTTACCTCCAACTGCAAAGGGAAGCCTTGTAGCACCGGACTTGTTGGTCTGCACAACTTTGATTGGTGAAGGCGCTTTCAATTTCAGACCAGATGCTCCTCCTGGTTGTTGTTTAATGTCAGGTGAGCTTTGACCGGAAGGTGTTTCTGGCATACTTTGGGAAGATGGTTTAGTGAGGGATTGTGGGGACAGGTTTCTGGCTGATGGCATACTTTGGGAAGATGGTTTAGCGAGTGATTGTGGGGACAGGTTTCTGGCTGATGGCATACTTTGGGAAGATGGTTTAGTGAGTGATTGTGGGGACAGGTTTCTGGCTGATGGAGACACTTCAGCCGTCTTCTGAGTATTCTCCATAACGGCCACCATGTGAGATAACAGTTGCTTTGGGGATGTGGTTGAAGGCTGACCTTGCTGCGAGTGTTTTTGTGAAGACATCCCGAAAACTCCTCCTAAAGTTGTTTTTGAATTTAACCCTCCTCCGTCAGAACCTGCAGCCACTGGAGGTGTAGGTGGACTAGAGATACTCCGTCTGTCTGTTGTTGATTGGACATCAGATTCACTGCTTGGAGACATTGATTGTCTTGTACTAGACCCTCTTGTTGATATTGTTTTCTCTGGTGTAAGGGAAATTGCACCTAATGAGAACAGAACAGAACACACAACAATCTAAGCTGTTGTTTTCTTTGAAAACGTAAATAATGTAAACAATGGAATAAACAGTGCATTTGTCATCACAATATTCAATGTCACACAAATGATTGTTAGAAAGGCAATTTCAATAAATGTGTCTCCTTGTATACCTGTTTATGTGTGTTGTGTTGTAATTAAGCCTTCGAGAAAGACTCTACTAGGGTCAAAACATCAGGCCATTAACAATATTTAGCATTTATACCTTAGTTCCTTTTGGTTGGTAAGCAGTTTGCAACAGCTAATTCTATTTTCTAAATTATGATCAAAGAACCCAAGTATGGTACTTGTGACTCACACTGACAATTGTTTATTCAATAATAACGTCATTTGAAACCCATCCCATCCTCACATCACAGTAAAAGATCAAGGCTCAATTCCATTAAGCAGAAACTATTGCACAGCAATTTGTTTACTAAGCAAAACTATGCAGGGAACCAGTCACACACATGGCATATTACAGTGTTTTAGCTGGTAACCCAGTTACGTTTGGTAATGATTCTGAAAATGAATGACAATATAAACTTACTTGTTAAGAAGTACAGCAGCTTTGGATAGTATAATGCATTTTGAGAAACTTTTATCCCATAAATTTGAATCTGAGAAGCGTTACTGCAGTAACGCTTCTCAGATTGTGTATTCCAATTGCAGATTATTCTTCCTGCATGGCAGAACCGCTCAAGATTTTCGGCAATATCTCAAAAACGCTGCCACCTTTTGAAATGAAATTTTCACAGGTTAGTTTTATGTTATATATCTACAACTATATAGGATTGAAACAAACAGTGGGTTCCAATTACAAAACGTGTACGATGCCTTTAACAGCTTTATGAAATTGTGCCGTAGTTCGCTCTTTTATTTACTCACCATCAAGAAGAATAGATACATCTCCTTTAGTTGCATAGTCTAGCTTCAATAATTCCTCATTCACATTCACCTGAAGATCACAAAATCATTCCAGTCAAATCAATATCAAGACGTAGTCTCCAGTCTCGTAACCCAGCTAGTTTCTTATCGAATCTGCTCTAACACACTAAGATTATTCTCCTTTGTCTACAAGACCAGGGCCAAATTTCATAGAGCTTTTTAAGCAGCAAATATTGCTTAAACATTTGCTGCTGAACAAAAATAAGCAGGATACCAGTCACATAGTGTACATGTGACATGGTATTATGGCTGGTAACCTTACTCTGGTAATCATAATTTTGTTGTGCTTAGCTACTTTTTGTGCTACTTTTTGTGCTCAAGCAGCTCTATGAAATTGGGCCAGGTACTTTCCCAACAATATGATGTAATTTTTATAGTCATAAACTACATCAAATGAAAGTATTTGAAGAATCGCAAACACGCAAAACTCAATACGGTTGGGACCAACTTGGGTCATGGAAGTTTGAGTATGTGCGACTTGCACAGTCTATTCAAGCATACCATGAATTCTGAATTAAGCTTAAGCTACGTGTGTTAGAATATGACTTTCCTAAAACAATAAATCTATTCATTTTGCAACTTCCTTCATATTTGTTGCAAGAAGCTACACGATGAATCTATTCTGAGACAACAATGCAAAATAAATTGAGATATGATTTGAAGTCTACCTGCTTTAGATCCTCACTGACATAGAGTGTGACTAGAGATACATTGTCTGCTCTTGTGTGATGGACATCAACCTTGGCTGGTTTACCTAAAGACAAAAAACAGGATACCAGTCACGTTTTAAATAAATCAAGCCTCAAATTCAAACAATTATCATTTAATATGTTTATTAGGTGAACTCAACTAATGATGACATTATCTCAACCAGGGATCTGCTGACCGAATACCAGGTAAAACACCCGAGGACCGGTCAAAATTCTTCTCCAAATGGTCTGGCAGGCTAGTTTAACGATTCCAATTGCTACATATAAACCACCGATTTTTTCATAATTCTTCAAGTTCCACATAAATGCCAATGTTGAAAAGAAACCTTAAAATATGGACCACTGAAAAAAAATGACAGATCAAATAATTGACAAGCTATCTGACCCATCTGTGGGGGTATTCTGGACCCAAATTTTGGAAGTTTGGCCGAAGCACGCTGAATTGATACAAGGTCTTCGGAATGTTTTCTACTTAGTGTTTATCTCGGTTTTAAAAGCCCTACTGTGCAATCTGGAGTATTCTATATGGTTTTCTCTTGATGTTTTTGTTGTCATTTTTAAAATATTTGTTTTGCGTGTCGGCCGAAATTTGTGCGTATCGGCACGCTAGTTATATATTCTATATGGTTTTCTCTTCATGTTTTTTGTTATAATTTTGTTTATAATTTTTGTTATAATTTTTTTTAAATATAAATATTTTGGTGTGTGTATCTGCCGAAATTTGGGCGTATCGACACGCAAATTGCGCGTATATGCTAGCTTGTGTATGGAAAAAACCCTGTGGCGCACTTGCCATCACTGTAACAGTTACAAGCAAACCCCGTCAGCCCAAGCTCTTCTTAGAACTTATATTTCTTCCTAGAGGTTGTCATTATTTTCTAACCTGCCAATGTCTCTTCAAAGTACTCAACTGCTGCTGTGTCCCATTTTGTAGCTGGTCTAAAAAAATAAATCAAAACAATTGTTGGACATAAATTTGAAGCTTTATCTTCATAGAAGCATGAAGGTGACAATGAGGACACTAGCAATCTCTTTGCATATACACAGCTTTACATTGTTGAACTTTAAAGGAAAAAACCACAAAGCTTTGCAAAAGTAAGATGAAGAAACATAAAAATTCACATCCTTGTACTGCAGCTGTCCCTAAAGCTAATACTCAGTGTTACTCATCAAGCTTCTTCCCAAGTACTGCCTTACTTTGGAATTCACTCTCTATCCTGCTTCTCTGCCTCTTACAATCTGTCCCAATTTAAACGCAATATCAACGGTCATTGTATATAAGCCTCGCGGTAACACCATGTGTATATCTACTTTGCTGTGGAGATTTTTGTTCTCTGAGAACTTGTCTTGCTGTATTCTACTGCCGCGAAGTAGATTTCTGAATTCGGGTGACTGTTCTACTGCCGCAGAGTAGATTTTCGAAATTCGGGAGACTACCAAGTTCTGAAAAGAACTGTCCTGCTTCTTAACTACTACCTGGGCGGGAGGTAGGAAATCGGTCGGAGGTACTACTTTCGCTTAGTGGATCGGGGGGGACTTCTCGTTATTAACTTCACTGCCGGTCATCCTAACGGTCATCTTTCTATTTTTTGATTTCCTCTTCCGTTATCCCCTTTTT
This sequence comes from Plazaster borealis, assembly GCA_021014325.1. Lineage (NCBI taxonomy): Eukaryota > Metazoa > Echinodermata > Asteroidea > Forcipulatida > Labidiasteridae > Plazaster > Plazaster borealis. The sequence goes on from JAJGQC010000454.1 coordinate 20,400, forward strand.
AGCCCTCACCTTGAGTGGCCTGTTTTTTACGGCCTTGTGTTTGGCAACTTCCCATAAATTACAAAAAAACTAAAAAACTAAGGGTCCAATTATACAAAGAAAGTAAAGACTTACTGCATAGTTGCCTGATCATCTTCAAAGGACACTTTAAGAGTGAGTGGAAGGAGGCCATAGAGGGCATACTCCCTCGCTTGAAATGGTACATCAAGAAAGGAGGCTGGAATGTCACGCAATCTAATGAGATCAACAAAATGAGTTCTGTTAAAATTCTACCTGGAAGGAAATACAGTAACACTGAAGCTCTTGATCTGATCATACTGCCATCTTTACTTGTCAATTCTGAAACAGAACTTTTGAAATCAAACATCATTTTATGGCGTGTCGTGGCCGAGCGGTCTAGTTTACCCAACCCAAGCTTTGGTGTTGTCAGCAGCACAGTGGGTTCGAATCCCGGTCATGACACTTGTGCCCTTGAGCAAGGCACTTAACCATAATTGCTTCGTAAAAAGTTGGGAAGGTAATGCATTCTGCTCTACCATTCTGCTCTACCAGGCTCCTAGTGGATGATACCCATGCCTACATCCTTACTGACTATGAAGGGGGTAACCCTGTTTCAGCCCCAGGAGTAGGTGGCAACGTGCCCCTTGGTGGCAGTTGATTTGGGTTGATAGCCCAAATCAGTTAAGTGTAGCTCTCATCTTGAAGTGGCCATCCGGCCTTGTGATTTTAGGCGATCTCTCATAAAATAAAAAATATCATGGACAGCTTCTCCCATCCTCCAAATCTGACATCAATTCTAAATTTCTGCGCAACATGTCCAGTCTTACCATGATCAAACATAACAGGTACAGAAAAAAAGAAAACAAAATGATGGCTCCAATTCCTTACTTTAATATTTTATCACACACACACTCTGGTTCAATGTTCAATACCTAGTCTGAAGTATTTTTGTTTTAATCGTAATTTTTACAATCTTATTTGCAAAAGATCTTTGTAAATTTGTGTTTATTACTGTTAAGTGACCCTTTCAGATGCAGCTGGTGGTCACTTTGATTGTTGTTTACCAATAAACAAACAAATCAAATTAGTTCAGGTTTGAACATTTTATCAAAGCTTACAGTACCTCCAACAACACCTTCAAAGTATTTCACAACACATTAAGAACTGAGACAATTCTGTAGCTTTCCATTATTTGTTCTATAACCCAGGGCTTGGTTTCACAAAGCACAATTCATCTTAAGATGAGTTGTCAGTATTACCATGGTGATTTGTTTTGCTTAGCAATTATGAGTGAAACACAGCTCAAAGTCAATCTTAGCCCTTCATGAAATTGGCTCCTGCACAGTTGCATGGTATTCACAGAATACACGAACAAAATAAAGTACACGATGGGATTAAATATCTTACCTGCTGGTAGGAACTCTGATTGACTCTCCATAGTCCAATAAAACACAACTGGAAGAAAGCAATAGATTTACAAGTTATTCATTTTCCAGTATATTTAATCTAGTAAAATTCCTTAGAAATAGAGCCTTTGTTCCACCATTCTACTATCAATTTATCACACAGTAAAAATCATCACTTCTAAAACATTATATCAACAGAAATAATAATAATAATACGCAGTATTTTTTTTACAAGGTCTGGGAGTTACGTGTTGAAGTATGAGACCTATTCCTTTGCATAGCACCATGTAATGGTTTACAAGGTGCTGTGGCGCAATATGCAGCCAATCAAACCAGGAACACCGGGGCGAACCCCTCCTCTTTACGATAAGTGCACTGGGTTCTTTTACGTGCATTACACAACACACGGGACCTACGGCTTAACGTCCCATCCGAAGGACGAAGCATGTGGTTAAGTGCCTTGCTTAAGGACACAAGTGTCACGACTGGGATTCGAACCCACACTCTGCTGATTAGAAACACCAGAGCTTGAGTTCGGCGTTCTTATCCGCTCGGCCACTACACGCCACAGAAATGGATGACTAAAACTCACCTAGCTTCTTCCAGATACTTCCGATGTATGATGCTAGTGACTCGAGCTCGATACCAATTATCGGTTTGCATCTTTCTCACAAGACATACCTATGAAATTAAAAATGATTACAACCAAAATCTAAAATATAGAATCATCTAGAAGAATGTTGCAATATCTTTCTGTTACTTGATCAGTTGTCTATTTGTTAACTCTCTCAGTGGTCTTGCAGTTAAAGGTATCATACACGTTTGGTAATGACTCAAAACAAATATTAGCATAAAAACTTACTTGGTAACAAGCAACAGAGAGCTGTTGATAGTGTAAAACATTGTAGGAAACGACTCCCTCTGAAGTAACGTAGTTTTTGAGAAAGAGGTAATTTCTCACTAAAATAATAAAAGACTTCTTGCAAGAAGCCTTTTATTCCTATCTGAAAGCACACAAATTTGTACAACAAGGGTGTTTTTTCTTTCATCATTTTCTTGCAACTTCGATGACCAATTGAGCCCAAATTTTCACAGGCTTGTTATTGTATGCATATGTTGGGAAACACCAAGTGAGAATACTGGTCTTTGACAATTACCAAACGTGTTCAGTGCCTTTAAGACATCTGCTCTAGATGCCAATCCCACCAGAGTGATCTGTAGATTGTTCCCCCTGCAGGACTCATAAGGGACTGAGCGTACAGTGCTTATCACACAGCACCGTTAGAGCAAAACCAACAAAATAGCCAGGGTTCTCCCAAGGTTTTTTCAAAACTGTGGGGCATTCTGGACCCAAACTTTGGAAGTTATGCCGAAGCACGCTGAATTAAAACAAGGTCTTCGGAATGATTTATACTTGGTTTTAAAAGCCCTACTGTGCAATCTTGAGCATTCTATATTGTTTTCTCTTTTTTGTGAAAAAAAAAGAAAAAAAACCCCCCCAAAACCCCAATTGTTTGCGTATCGGCCAAATCGCGTATCAGCACGCAAATCAAGCGTATCGGCCCAATATGCTAGCTTTTGCATGGAGAGAACCCTGATATCCTTTCACTACTTAAAGTAATTCACTTGTAAAAGTGGCTGTAAAAAGATTTTGAAATTGAAGCCTTCTCCCTTGCCATGCCCCTACCTACCATTCCTTTCTTAACGCTGTAAACATGCACACTCTGAAACTGATCAGAGCTACAGTGCTCATCAATATCTTGGCATAAGAGAAGAAACTGTCTGGCCTGGGGTGTCATACTTGGTCCTGGTACCTCCTTTGCCCAGAAATGACTTGGATCATTCACCTGTTGACAAAAATTGGCAAGTTTTAAAAAATATATTTGGGTTGCAGTGAAAGGAGCACAGTAACGATACCAGGAACGTTGACATGTTTGTAAAATTAACTTCAGAAATATCTGCATCATGGATTGGTCTATGATGTTTGGCCTTCGGAGCTGACCTATTATGTACACATGTTATGGGGAAGGTATACGTTTGGTAATCACTCTTAAAATGAATGGCAATAAAAACCTACTTGGTTAGAAGTACAGCAGCTTTTGATAGTATAAAGCATTTTGATAATCTTTTCACTTTGAAGTAATGTGGTTATGGAAAAATACATCAGTTTTTATCCTGCAAAATTTGAATCTGAGAAACGTTACGGTCAGATACCTTTCTCAGATTGTGTATTCTAATTACGGATTATCCTCCCTGCGTGGACATAACCGCTCTGGATTTTCGGCAGTATCTCAAAAACGCGACCATGAAATTTTCACAGGTTAGTTTTATTGTATAATCTACATTTTATATATGATTAAAACATTCGAATGGTTCCAAAAACCAAAGGTGTACTTTCCCTTTAATAATAATTTCCCTGATTTTTCTGAGGGCAAATAAATCGGAAATCAGATTAGGATAGGAAGAATATCATGCCTGCTAATGAGTCCTCTGCATTGTGCAGGGTTTACCCTTGACTTTCTTAGTGACTGGCCAGGAGGACCAGTTAGCTTGTCATTTCACTAGTCCCTTAGCTTATTCACAAGTCAATATTTCAAATGAAATGGGAATGCTTTCCAACACTTAACTAGCCAGTCGGACCACATGGTGAAAATGTTGACTGGTCCTCATGAGTTTTAACTGGCATTTGACCAGCAGATCAGTGTTAAGGGAGAACGCTGTTGTGGGTCTAAATAAGTTAAAGACAATTTATTAAGAATTCATTTGATGAGGGAATGAATAAGTCTAACATTACATACTCACTGCATTTGCCATTTGCCAACAACACTGAACTTTGAATGTCAAGATGAACTCTTATAAAGAATTTAGAGTTGCTACAGAGAATCAGAAATCAATCAAATCTATCAAGTATTATGTCCGCCCAGCAAGGTTTTAGCCAGGATTTGGTAAAAGGGTGTCCACATTTGCTGGAAATTTGGTGTCCAAATTGTTCACTTACAATACATTTACATGTAAATAACAGATAAAACAGGATGTCCACATTTAAAACAGGTTGTCCAAAAGACACCCAGACACCCCTCTGGCTAACACAATACCTCCAACATGTCCGAAGTAACATACATGTAGAGTAACAGATTTACCTTTAATATTGTAACGTCAATAGGAGCCATATTGAGAAGAGTTATGCAGCGTACT
>JAJGQC010000455.1:0-33548 GCA_021014325.1 Plazaster borealis
ACTATTCTGCTCTGTGTTGCCATTTTTGAGGCTGAGATTTCCATTGTATGAGATGAACAAAAAATACACTTTTTCCTGAAATCGTAAAACCTTTAAACATTGCAAACAGGTGACCCAGTTGTTAAAGCAACTAGACTTCTTTTTAATATAAAACAAAAGTTTTTATTTCGCATTGATTTAAGTCTTGTTCTGAGTTTCCAGCAGGAAGACCAATTTCATGAATTCTTGATCATTTAGGTTGAAAGACTCATGATGAGCCTAAAGTCCAATTTTTATTTCCCCGAGTTCTGCTTTTATTTGTTTTATATCTCCCAAATCCTAGTTAATAAAAGGTGGTGTTGATTTCTGTGTCCCCTGTTATTTGAATTTGAACCAGACAAATTCCTATCAGCAGTTGATTATTGATACCAAGTCAAACCGTTATTAGTTGTTGACTTTATCGTGTTATTCCCTACTTTTCGTTTTATAAAATACCTTCACATTGCTAAATGTTAGTTTGAAACGGTTGCATTTGATTCCTCCTTTTTCTTTCGCTAGAAAATTACTTTGAACATCCAAACCTAGACAGTTTGAATCACGCAATGCAGATTTGGTTGCATTTTATCCCTCCCTTTTCTTTCGCTAGAAAATTACTTTGACATCCAAACCTAGACAGTTTGAATCACGCAATGCAGATTCATTCCATCGCGAAGACATAAATTTGTATCAGTAAAGAAGTTAAAACATTGATCTTTGTACAAAATAAGTCAACCGGACCCCAAACGTTTGAGAACAAGTGTCCACCCATGATCCCACTATTTTTTAATTTGTATTTTTTTTTAAAGATTCTACTTACTTTGGTATGGCAACGGAACTTATTCAAACCTTCATAATCTATTAATGAAGAGACCAGCTTGTTTAAGTATATTTTCTTATATTGTTCCTATTTATAATTATCGATAAAGTCATCTCAAACGTTTGGGGCTCATCGATTTCCGTGTACACAATACAGCGTATAGTCAACACGCACGCTGACTGCAAGAACAGACTCCAATAATATATCCCTCACAGAACCCATCCTCACAGTATTTAAACATCAACGGAAATTGTTCATATCTTTAGGATCTATTAATAGGGAGTGTAGCTTGATAAATAATAATTTTTCATATTTTTGTTATTTGTAATTACCGACTTATTCAAAGTCAAATTCATCTCAAACGTTTGGGGCTCATCGATTTCCGTGTACACAATACAGCGTATAATTATATTAACACGCACGCTGACTGCAAGAACAGACTGCCCTAGTATACCCTTCACAGAACCCATCCTCATAGTATTTAAACAGAAATTCTTCAAATCTTCGGAATCCATTAATGAGGAATGTAGCTTGCAAAATAATATTTTTTTCATATTTTCTTATTTATAATTACCGACTTATTCAAAGTTAAAGTCATCTGAAACGTTTGGGGCTCATCGATTCCCGTGTACACAATACAGCGTATATAGTCAAGACGCACGCTGACTGCAAGAACAGACCCCACTATTTTACCCCTCATAAAACCCATTCTCATAGTATTTAAACATCAACAGAGATTCTTCAAATCTTCGGAATCTATTGATTAGGACTGTAGCTTGATAAATAATATTTTTTCATATTTTTGATATTTTTAATTACTGACTTGTTTAAAGTTAAAGTCATCTCAAACGTTTGGTCGTTTGGGGCTCATCGATTTCTGTGTACCGCACAATACGCTGACTGCAGGAACAGAATGCCCAATTATACCCTTTACAGAACCCGTCCTCATAGTATTTAAACATCAACGGAAATTCTTCAAATATTCGTAATCTATTATTAATGAATGTAGCTTGATAAATACTATTTTTAAAATATTTTTCCTGATTAGAATTACCTACCTATTGTTATGAGACCCTAATACATGTACAAGCAATTACGTGTGTACAACGCACGCTGTCAATCATTCTCTGTGTGTAAGTCCTTTGACCCTAGTGGGCGGTGCTAATCCGTTATGAATGATCTTGAAGGTTCTAGGCTCTGGAAGTTTGAAGTTAGTTTTAGTGCTTTCCAGAAAAGAACACAAATCCTTTATATACGGGCTGCGGATAAATTTTCGACGGGACACAAATACTCAAGACTGGTGGAAGCTACAACTTCTGTGATTGTTTTTCAACTCGTTGGAGGAGCTTTTGATAGAGTTCGCTTTTGACCGAGTGCAGTTAAAGAGCTTAATTTAATTCCGGAAAGGACATTGTCGAACTTAATCTACAGTTCGGTATTTTGGGGTCTTCTTCCCCATATTTTGTTGCGGGTGTCAGATGGTGTACCCGTTGTTGCTTCGTCTTCTTCTGGACATTTGTCGGAGTGAGTTCACCCCGTGATAGCTCAAAGTCACATCGGCAAAGAACTGTTTTACCGCCCCTGGAGTTGATCGTTTTAGAGCCAGTGTATGTGATCCTCGCTGTATCTTCTGTTGCCGTGATCCTCGCCTGTATTTCATCCCTGTTGACGTATTAGCCCGTAAGATGACTTATTTTGTATAAGATCTATTTTAATGTACACTAACTTGTTTTACTCAATCATTGTACGTTTGTTAAACCCAATCGATATTTGAAGTGGCTGATAGTTTCATCATTAAATCACTTTGATTCTGTGTTCTTTACATCAGTGTCACCTTGTTTGATTTCTTTGTTGCATCTGAGAAAATTCAGGCTTTTTGAGTGATTTATATTCACGGATAGTTTGGAGATTTTTGGATCGTAACACTATTCAAAGTTAAAGTCATCTCAAACGTTTGGGGCTCATCGATTCCCGTGAACACAATACAGCGTTTAGTCAACACGCACGCTGACTGCAAGAACAGACCCCACTATTATACCCCTCACATTACCCATCTTCACAGTATTTAAACATCAACGGAAATTCTTCAAATCTTCAGAATGTATTATTAGGGAGTGTAGCTTGATAAATAATATTTTTTCATATTTTTCCTAAATATAATTACCGACTTATTCAAAGTTGAAATCATCTCAAACGTTTGGGGCTTAACGATTTCCGTGTACAAAAAAAGCGTGTAGTCAATACGCACGCTGACTGCAAGAACAGACCCCACTATTATACCCTCACATAACCCGTCTTCACAGTATTTAAACATCAACGGAAATTCTTTAAATCTTCAGAATGTATTGATGAGGAATGTAGCTTGATAAATATGTTTTCCTATTTTTCCTATTTATAATTAACGACTTATGCAAAGTTAAAGTCATCTCAAACGTTTGGGGCTCATCGATTTCCGTGTACACAATAGACCTTATGCATTGACGTCATCCAGCGGCCATCTTAGAGGTAAAACGATGACGAAACAATCAAAACGCATAGATTTGTACACGCTGCGCACATGATTGGCCAATGAACAACCTCCTTTTGACCTCTAGGCGAGGGCGCCCTACTGAAATGACGTCATGTGCATAAGGTCTATACAGCGTACAGTCAACATGCACGCTGACTGCAAGAACAGACGGTGAACAGACTGCTTTATTATACCCTTCACATAACCCATCCTCATAGTAATTAAACATCAACGGAAATTCTTCAATTTTTTTTAGGATCTATTAATAAGGAATGTAGCTTGATAAATAATATTTTTGCATATTTTTGCTGTTTATAATTATTGATTTATTCAAAGTTAAAATCATCTCAAACGTTTGGGGGCTCATCGATTACCGTGTACATGTAACAGGTGTAGGAAAACCTTTGTTCAGTAAGAGACATTTTAGAGTTTTTTTACTCTTCCACTGTTTATATTTCCAATTTAATCTCGTCTAGCAATCTGTACAAGTTGTTTCTAGGAATGTTCTGTTGCTTAATCCTTAAATCCTTGTAGTGGTTAGTCACCCCTGTAGTTTATTTCAGAAAGCAGCTTGGCAGCGCAAGGGGAACACTCCACATTATATTTTTTATGTGTTCTCCCACCATCACGATTGATTCTTATGTATTACAACTTCAAATTCTAAGTTTTGCCTGCGTCAAGTAATCACTGCTATGGACTCGGTTTTAAAGCTATTTTGATTTTAATTTGTAACCTTCTTTGGCACTACGGTGTTTTGTTGTTTTTAGTGGTTCCTATAAATTCTGCTAGTTCAGTAGTGTTACTATTGGTCTTGGTTTAGATTTCACTTGATTTATTGCTGTACATCAATCACTTGTCTTGCTTTTGGTCATCGCTTTGTAATCAATAAAGTTTTTTTAATTTTTTTTTATTGAGGAAGCCTACAAATTGAGCATGTATATGCCTTAACGGGAGCGTATACCTTTGGGTTTTGGAACCGTTTGATTGTTTTAATCTAACTTAAATGTAGACATATACAGTATAACTAGCCTGTGAAAATTTCAATTCAAAAGGTGGTAGCGTGTTAGAGGTATCGCCGAAAATCCAGAGTGGTTTTGCCCACGCAGGAAGAGTAATCCGTAATAGACCCTTCCAATGAAATATGCAAATTACATTCACGCATGCGTACAGACACTATTGGTTGGCAAACGCCATGGAGCTGTGTGCACTAAGCAAACGCACAAATGCGTCTGCGTCACGCCACCATCATCCCCATTCAAAAAGTGTTAGTACCCACGCGTGATGTGCGATTTACATATTTAATGGGAAGGGTCTATTGGAATATAACATCTCAGAGTTTTTATCCCCAAAAATGTTAATCTTAGAAACGTAAAGCCAGGGGCAAATTTGCTTGCATCACAATTGGAAAGGGAGCGCGTACTGATTATTGCATCACCAACATTCACTTTGCATTCGCATTCACAGGAATACGAACCGGGTTTTACGTTTCTCAGATTCTCAAAATGCTGTAAAGTATCTAAATTTGCTGTACTTTTAACCAAGTGAGTCGTTATTGGCATTAATTTTAAAAGTGATTGCCAAAGTGAACCTTCCCTAAAAGCTGCTTGGGTCAAAATGTTTCTAGATCACACAGATGGCACCTAAAGCGTGAGTTATTGACTCATACATTGTATTGTGTTACAAAAAACTGATGAGGCCCAAACGTTTGAGATGACTTTAACTTTGAATGAGTCAGTAATTACAAATTGAAAAGAATCTAAGAAATATTGATCATCAAGCTATACTCTTTAATAATAGATTATTAGGGTTTCAAGAATTTCTGTTGATGTTTAGACGCTTTGAAGACGGGTTCTGTGGGTATTATATAGGCAAGTTGTATTCTTACAGTCAGTGTGCGTATCGACTGTAGTGTCTTACAATAAACCGATGAGCACAGAACGTTTGAAATGAGTTTAACTTTAAAGAAGTGGGTATTTACAAATAGGATGTCATCAAGCTAAACTCTTCATTAATAGACTTTTAGGTTTTGAAGAATTTCCGTTGATGTTTAGACACTTTGAAGACGAGTTATGTGAGGGGTGTAATGGGGAGTGTTTTATTCTTGCAGTCAGTGTGTGCATTGACTGTACGATGTAGTGTGTTACAATAAACGATAAGCCCCAAACGTTTGAGATGACTACAACCTTAAAGAAGTAGGTATTTACAAATACGAAAAATCTGAAAAAAATATTGTTCATGAAGCTAGACCCATTCAATAACAGACTTTTTATTTTGAAAAATTTCCGTTGAGGGTTAGGGTTTAGGGTTAGGGTTAGGGTTAGGGTTAGGGTTAGGGTTAGGGTTAGGGTTAGGGTTAGGGTTAGGGTTAGGGTTAGGGTTAGGGTTAGGGTTAGGGTTAGGGTTAGGGTTAGGGTTAGGGTTAGGGTTAGGGTTAGGGTTAGGGTTAGGGTTAGGGTTAGGGTTAGGGTTAGGGTTAGGGTTAGGGTTAAAGGGCCTTGGGTCTTTTGGAACTGGGCTGTAGCGGGAGTTCTGTTTACTTGATTTTGCTGTAATTTTAATAGAATGTACCTCAGCTAACTGGAGGAGTTTGGTGAAAGTATGAAACGAATCGGACGCAGGGGGCGGAGTTATGCCAATTCTTGTAAAAATTTAAATATGTCAATTTTCAGTTTTGGAACTGGAAGTTGCCATTGTCCGATCAGGCCCAGATTTTTACTTCTCAATTGGTTTGACCTCAGCAACAACATACTAAAAGATCAGGTCAATCGGACTTACACTTTTGGAGTTATGCCAATTAAAAGATTTTGTTTTCCTATTCGTTTGTGCACGTGTACAAACGCTATGGGATTTCGTACTTTGACTTTTCGGACCTTTTCCCATACCTTTGTACACATGCATTAACCCAATGGGATTTTGTACTTTAACATTCTGACGGAAATGCTATACCTTTGTGCACATGCATTAACCCAATGGGAAATTCGGACTCCATACAGAACTTTGTTTTGCTTATAACTTGAGTTGTGAACGTCCGATTGAGCTAATATTTGTACAGAATGTAGAGCCCTGATACTGCAGGTGATGGAGGAGTTTCAACTCCATACCTCATTCCGTTGTAGAGTTACGGTATTATTTGTGTATTTCGTGTACAAACCATAGAGGGCGTCAAGGTCAATAATTTTGACTTCTATTTGACCCCACTTGACCTCGTGACCCACATTTGACCCCGTGACCCTGCTTGACCTTTGTTTGACCTCGTGACCTCTACTTGACCTCTATTTGACCCCACTTGACCTCGTGACCCACATTTGACCCCGTGACCCCTGCTTGACCTTTGTTTGACCTTTTGACCTCTATTTGATCCCACTTGACCCCGTGACCCCTACTTGACTTTTGTTTGACCTCTTGACCTCTACTTGACCTCTACTTGACCCTTCTGACCTCGTTAGGTTAGGTTAGGGTTAGGGTTAGGGTTAGGGTTAGTTTAATGTTTCTGGTTAGGGTTAGGGTTAGGGTTAGGGTTAGGGTTAGGGTTAGGGTTAGGGTTAGGCCAGGTTAGGGTTAGGGTTAGGGTTAGGGTTAGGGTTAGGGTTAGGGTTAGGGTTAGGGTTAGGGTTAAATAAAACAGGGATGGTACTGTTGGAACGCGTTAAAGGGGGTAGGGACTTTTGGAACTGAGGTTAAAGGGCCTTGGGTCTTTTGGAACTGGGCTGTAGCGGGAGTTCTGTTTACTTGATTTTGCTGTAATTTTAATAGAATGTACCTCAGCTAACTGGAGGAGTTTGGTGAAAGTATGAAACGAATCGGACGCAGGGGGGCGGAGTTATGCCAATTCTTGTAAAAATTTAAATATGTCAATTTTCAGTTTTGGAACTGGAAGTTGCCATTGTCTGATCGGGCCCAGATTTTTTAGTTCTCAATTGGTTTGACCTCAGCAACAACATACTAAAAGATCAGGTCAATCGGACTTACACTTTTGGAGTTATGCCAATTAAAAGATTTTTGTTTTCCCTATTCGTTTGTGCACGTGTACAAACGCTATGGGGATTTCGTACTTTGACTTTTTCGGACCTTTTCCCATACCTTTGTACACATGCATTAACCCAATGGGATTTTTGTACTTTAACATTCTGACGGAAATGCTATACCTTTGTGCACATGCATTAACCCAATGGGAAATTCGGACTCCATACAGAACTTTGTTTTGCTTATAACTTGAGTTGTGAACGTCCGATTGAGCTAATATTTGTACAGAATGTAGAGCCCTGATACTGCAGGTGATGGAGGAGTTTCAACTCCATACCTCATTCCGTTGTAGAGTTACGGTATTATTTGTGTATTTCGTGTACAAACCATAGAGGGCGTCAAGGTCAATAATTTTGACTTCTATTTGACCCCACTTGACCTCGTGACCCACATTTGACCCCGTGACCCTGCTTGACCTTTGTTTGACCTCGTGACCTCTACTTGACCTCTATTTGACCCCACTTGACCTCGTGACCCACATTTGACCCCGTGACCCCTGCTTGACCTTTGTTTGACCTTTTGACCTCTATTTGATCCCACTTGACCCCGTGACCCCTACTTGACTTTTGTTTGACCTCTTGACCTTGACCTCTACTTGACCCTTCTGACCTCGTTAGGGTTAGGGTTAGGGTTAGGTTAGGGTTACAGGGTTAGGTTAGGGTTAGGGTTAAATAAAACAGGGATGGTAGGGTTAGGGTTAGGTTAGGCCAGGGCTTAGGCTAGGGCCAGGCCAGGCCAGGTTAGGCCAGGCCAGGCCAGGCCAGGCCAGGCCAGGGGCCAGGCCAGGCCAGGCCAGGCCAGGCCAGGCCAAAATAGGCCAGGCCAGGCCAGGCCAGGCCAGGCCAGGCCAGGCCAGGGCCAGCCAGGCCAGGCCAGGCCAGGCCAGGCCAGGGCCAGGCCAGGCCAGGCCAGGCCAGGCCAGGCTAGGCCAGGCCAGGCCAGGCCAGGCCAGGCCAGGCCAGGCCAGGCCAGGCCAGGCCAGTCAGGCCAGGCCAGGCCAGGCCGCCAGTCAGGCCAGGCCAGGCCAGGCCAGGCCAGGCCAGGCCAGGCCAGGCCAGGGCCAGGCCAGGCCAGGCCAGGCCAGGCCAGGCCAGGTTAGGCCAGGCCAGGGGCCAGGGCCAGGCCAGGCCAGGTTAGGGCCAGGCCAGGCCAGGCCAGGGCCAGGCCAGGAGGGCCAGGCCAGGCCAGGCCAGGCCAGGCCAGGCCAGGCCAGGCGGCCAGGCCAGGCCAGGCCAGGCCACAGGGCCAGGCCAGGGTTCAGGCTGTAAAGCCAGGCCAGGCCAGGTTGTGCCAGGCCAGGCCAGGCCAGGCCAGGCCAGGCCAGGCCAGGCCAGGCCAGGCCAGGCCAGGCCAGGCCAGGGCCAGGCCAGGCCAGGCCAGGCCAGGCCAGGCCAGGGCCAGGCCAGGCCAGGCCAGGCCAGGCCAGGGCCAGGCCAGGCCAGGCCAGGCCAGGCCAGGCCAGGGCCAGGGCCAGGCCAGGCCAGGCCAGGCCAGGCCAGGCCAGGCCAGGCCAGGCCAGGGCCAGGCCAGGCCAGGCCAGGCCAGGCCAGGCCAGGCCAGGCCAGGCCAGGCCAGGCCAGGCCAGGCCAGGCCAGGCCAGGCCAGGCCAGGCCAGGCCAGGCCAGGCCAGGCCAGCAGGGCCAGGCCAGGCCAGGCCAGGCCAGGCCAGGCCAGGCCAGGCCAGGCCAGGCCAGGCCAGGCCAGGCCAGGGCCAGGCCAGGCCAGGCCAGGCCAGGCCAGGCCAGGCCAGGCCAGGCCAGGGCCAGCCAGGCCAGGCCAGGCCAGGCCAGGCCAGGCCAGGCCAGGCCAGGCCAGGCCAGGCCAGGCCAGGCCAGCCAGGCCAGGCCAGGCCAGGCCAGGCCAGGCCAGGCCAGGCCAGGCCAGGGCCAGGCCAGGCCAGGCCAGGCCAGGCCAGGGCCAGGCCAGGCCAGGCCAGGCCAGGCCAGGCCAGGCCAGGCCAGGCCAGGCCAGGCCAGGCCAGGCCAGGCCAGGCCAGGCCAGGCCAGGCCAGGCCAGGCCAGGCCAGGCCAGGTGGGCCAGGCCAGGCCAGGCCAGGCCAGGCCAGGCCAGGCCAGGCCAGGCCAGGCCAGGCCAGGTCAGGCCAGGCCAGGCCAGGCCAGGCCAGGCCAGGCCAGGCCAGGCCAGGCCAGGCCAGGCCAGGCCAGGCCAGGCCAGGCCAGGCCAGGCCAGGCCAGGCCAGGCCAGGCCAGGGGCCAGGCCAGGGCCAGGCCAGGCCAGGCCAGGCCAGGCCAGGGCCAGGCCAGGCCAGGCCAGGCCAGGCCAGGCCAGGCCAGGCCAGGCCAGGCCAGGCCAGGCCAGGCCAGGCCAGGCCAGGCCAGGCCAGGCCAGGCCAGGCCAGGCCAGGCCAGGCCAGGGCCAGGCCAGGCCAGGCCAGGCCAGGCCAGGCCAGGCCAGGCCAGGGCCAGGCCAGGCCAGGCCAGGCCAGGCCAGGCCAGGCCAGGCCAGGCCAGGGCCAGGCCAGGCCAGGCCAGGCCAGGCCAGGCCAGGCCAGGCCAGCCAGGCCAGGCCAGGCCAGGCCAGGCCAGGCCAGGCCAGGCCAGGGCCAGGCCAGGCCAGGCCAGGCCAGGCCAGGCCAGGCCAGGCCAGGCCAGGCCAGGCCAGGCCAGGCCAGGGCCAGGCCAGGCCAGGCCAGGCCAGGCCAGGCCAGGCCAGGCCAGGCCAGGCCAGGCCAGGCCAGGCCAGGCCAGGCCAGGCCAGGCCAGCCAGGCCAGGCCAGGCCAGGCCAGGCCAGGCCAGGCCAGGGCCAGGCCAGGCCAGGCGGCCAGGCCAGGCCAGGCCAGGCCAGGCCAGGCCAGGCCAGGCCAGGCCAGGCCAGGCCAGGCCAGGCCAGGCCAGGCCAGGCCAGGCCAGGCCAGGCCAGGCCAGGCCAGGCCAGGCCAGGCCAGGCCAGGCTAGGCCAGGCCAGGCCAGGCCAGCCAGGCCAGCCAGGCCAGGCCAGGCCAGGCCAGGCCAGGCCAGGCCAGGGGCCAGGCCAGGCCAGGCCAGGGCCAGGCCAGGCCAGGCCAGGGCCAGGCCAGGCCAGGCCAGGCCAGGCCAGGCCAGGCCAGGCCAGGCCAGGCCAGGCCAGGCCAGGCCAGGCCAGGGCCAGGCCCAGGCCAGGCCAGGCCAGGCCAGGCCAGGCCAGGCCAGGCCAGGCCAGGCCAGGCCAGGCCAGGCCGCCAGGCCAGGCCAGGCCAGGCCAGGCCAGGCCAGGCCAGGCCAGGCCAGGCCAGGCCAGGCCAGGCCAGGCCAGGCCAGGCCAGGCCAGGGCCAGGCCAGGCCAGGCCAGGCCAGGCCAGGCCAGGCTCAGGCCAGGCCAGGCCAGGCCAGGCCAGGGGCCAGGCCAGGCCAGGCCAGGGGCCAGGCCAGGCCAGGCCAGGCCAGGCCAGGCCAGGCCAGGCCAGGCCAGGCCAGGCCAGGCCAGGCCAGGCCAGGCCAGGCCAGGCCAGGCCAGGCCAGGCCAGGCCAGGCCAGGCCAGGCCAGGCCAGGCCAGGCCAGGCCAGGCCAGGCCAGGCCAGGCCAGGCCAGGCTCAGGCCAGGCCAGGCCAGGCCAGGCCAGGGCCAGGGCTAGGCCAGGCCAGGCCAGGCCAGGCCAGGCCAGGCCAGGCCAGGGCCAGGGGCCAGGCCAGGCCAGGCCAGGCCAGGCCAGGCCAGGCCAGGCCAGGCCAGGCCAGGCCAGGGCCAGGCCAGGCCAGGCCAGGCCAGGCCAGGCCAGGCCAGGCCAGGCCAGGCCAGGCCAGGCCAGGCCAGGGCCAGGCCAGGCCAGGGGCCAGGCCAGGCCAGGCCAGGCCAGGGCCAGGCCAGGCCAGGCCAGGCCAGGCCAGGCCAGGCCAAACAGGGCCAGGCCAGGCCAGGCCAGGGGGCCAGGCCAGGCCAGGCCAGGCCAGGCCAGGCCAGGCCAGGCCAGGCCAGGCCAGGCCAGGGCAGGCCAGGCCAGGCCAGGCCAGGCCAGGCTAGGCCAGGCCAGGCCAGGCCAGCAGCCAGGCCAGGCCAGGCCAGGCCAGGGCCAGGCCAGGCCAGGCCAGGCCAGGCCAGGCCAGGCCAGGCCAGGCCAGGCCAGGGGCCAGGCCAGGCCAGGCCAGGCCAGGCCAGGCCAGGCCAGGCCAGGCCAGGCCAGGCCAGGCCAGGCCAGGCCAGGCCAGGCCAGGCCAGGCCAGGCCAGGCCAGGCCAGGCCAGGCCAGGCCAGGCCAGGCCAGGCCAGGCCAGGCCAGGGCCAGGCCAGGCCAGGCCAGGCCAGGCCAGGCCAGGCCAGGCCAGGCCAGGCCAGGCCAGGCCAGGGCCAGGCCAGGCCAGGCCAGGCCAGGCCAGGCCAGGCCAGGCCAGGGTTAGGGCCAGGCCAGGCCAGGCCAGGCCAGGCCAGGCCAGGCCAGGCCAGGCCAGGCCAGGCCAGGGCCAGGCCAGGCCAGGCCAGGCCAGGCCAGGCCAGGCCAGGCCAGGCCAGGCCAGGCCAGGCCAGGCCAGGCCAGGCCAGGCCAGGCCAGGCCAGGCCAGGCCAGGCCAGGCCAGGCCAGGGCCAGGCCAGGCCAGGCCAGGCCAGGCCAGGCCAGGCCAGGCCAGGCCAGGGGCCAGGCCAGGCCAGGCCAGGCCAGGCCAGGCCAGGCCAGGCCAGGCCAGGCCAGGCCAGGGCCAGGCCAGGCCAGGCCAGGCCAGGGCCAGGCCAGGCCAGGCCAGGGCCAGGCCAGGCCAGGCCAGGCCAGGCCAGGCCAGGCCAGGCCAGGCTAGGAAAGGCCAGGCCAGGCCAGGGCCAGGCCAGGCCAGGCCAGGCCAGGCCAGGCCAGGCCAGGCCAGGCCAGGCCAGGCCAGGCCAGGCCAGGCCAGGCCAGGCCAGGCCAGGCCAGGCCAGGCCAGGCCAGGCCAGGCCAGGGCCAGGCCAGGCCAGGCCAGGCCAGGCCAGCCAGGCCAGGCCAGGCCAGGCCAGGCCAGGCCAGGCCAGGCCAGGCCAGGCCAGGCCAGGCCAGGCCAGGCCAGGCCAGGCCAGGGCCAGGGCCAGGCCAGGCCAGGCCAGGCCAGGCCAGGCCAGGCCAGGCCAGGCCAGGCCAGGCCAGGCCAGGCCAGGCCAGGCCAGGCCAGGCCAGGGGCCAGGCCAGGCCAGGCCAGGCCAGGCCAGGCC
Source organism: Plazaster borealis (assembly GCA_021014325.1). Taxonomy (NCBI): domain Eukaryota; kingdom Metazoa; phylum Echinodermata; class Asteroidea; order Forcipulatida; family Labidiasteridae; genus Plazaster; species Plazaster borealis. The sequence goes on from JAJGQC010000455.1 coordinate 12,480, forward strand.
AGGCCAGGCCAGGCCAGGCCAGGCCAGGCCAGGCCAGGCCAGGCCAGGCCAGGCCAGGCCAGGTTGTGGCCAGGCCAGGCCAGGCCAGCCAGGCCAGGCCAGGCCAGGCCAGGGCCAGGCCAGGCCAGGCCAGGCCAGGCCAGGCCAGGCCAGGCCAGGCCAGGCCAGGCCAGGGCCAGGCCAGGCCAGGCCAGGCCAGGGCCAGGGCCAGGCCAGGCCAGGCCAGGCCAGGCCAGGCCAGGGCTAGGGCCAGGCCAGGCCAGGCCAGGCCAGGCCAGGCTAGGCCAGGCCAGGCCAGGCCAGGCCAGGCCAGGCCAGCCAGGCCAGGCCAGGCCAGGCCAGGGCCAGGCCAGGCCAGGCCAGGCCAGGCCAGGCCAGGCCAGGCCAGGCCAGGCCAGGCCAGGCCAGGCCAGGCCGAAACAGGCCAGGCCAGGCCAGGCCAGGCCAGGCCAGGGCCAGGCCAGGCCAGGCCAGGCCAGGCCAGGCCAGGCCAGGCCAGGCCAGGCCAGGCCAGGCCAGGCCAGGCCAGGCCAGGCCAGGCCAGAAATAGGCCAGGCCAGGCCAGGCCAGGCCAGGCCAGGCCAGGCCAGGCCAGGCCAGGCCAGGCCAGGCCAGGCCAGGCCAGGCCAGGCCAGGCCAGGCCAGGCCAGGCCAGGCCAGGCCAGGCCAGGCCAGGCCAGGCCAGGCCAGGCCAGGCCAGGCCAGGCCAGGCCAGGCCAGGCCAGGCCAGGGCCAGGCCAGGCCAGGCCAGGCCAGGCCAGGCCAGGCCAGGCCAGGCCAGGCCAGGCCAGGCCAGGCCAGGCCAGGCCAGGGCCAGGCCAGGCCAGGCCAGGCCAGGCCAGGCCAGGCCAGGCCAGGCCAGGCCAGGCCAGGCCAGGCCAGGCCAGGCCAGGCCAGGCCAGGCCAGGGCCAGGCCAGGCCAGGCCAGGCCAGGCCAGGCCAGGCCAGGCCAGGCCAGGCCAGGCCAGGCCAGGCCAGGCCAGGCCAGGCCAGGCCAGGCCAGGCCAGGCCAGGCCAGGCCAGGCCAGGCCAGGCCAGGGCCAGGCCAGGCCAGGCCAGGCCAGGCCAGGCCAGGCCAGGCCAGGCCAGGCCAGGCCAGGCCAGGCCAGGTGCCAGGCCAGGCCAGGCCAGGCCAATAGGCCAGGGCCAGGCCAGGCCAGGCCAGGCCAGGCGGCCAGGCCAGGCCAGGCCAGGCCAGGGGCCAGGCCAGGCCAGGCCAGGCCAGGCCAGGCCAGGCCAGGCCAGGCCAGGGCCAGGCCAGGCCAGGCCAGGCCAGGCCAGGCCAGGCCAGGCCAGGCCAGGCCAGGCCAGGCCAGGCCAGGCCAGGCCAGGCCAGGCCAGGCCAGGCCAGGCCAGGCCAGGCCAGGCCAGGCCAGGCCAGGCCAGGCCAGGCCAGCCAGGCCAGGCCAGGGTTAGGCCAGGCCAGGCCAGGCCAGGCCAGCCAGGCCAGGCCAGGCCAGGCCAGGCCAGGCCAGGCCAGGCCAGGCCAGGCCAGGCCAGGCCAGGCCAGCCAGCCAGGCCAGGCCAGGCCAGGCCAGGCCAGGCCAGGCCAGGGCCAGGCCAGGCCAGGCCAGGCCAGGCCAGGCCAGGCCAGGCCAGGCCAGGCCAGGCCAGGCCAGGCCAGGGCCAGGGCCAGGCCAGGCCAGGCCAGGCCAGGCCAGGCCAGGCCAGGCCAGGCCAGGCCAGGCCAGGCCAGGCCAGGCCAGGCCAGGCCAGGCCAGGCCAGGCCAGGCCAGGCCAGGCCAGGCCAGGGCCAGGCCAGGCCAGGCCAGGCCAGGCCAGGCCAGGCCAGGCCAGGGCCAGGGCCAGGCCAGGCCAGGCCAGGCCAGGCCAGGCCAGGCCAGGCCAGGCCAGGCCAGGCCAGGCCAGGCCAGGCCAGGCCAGGCCAGGCCAGGCCAGGCCAGGCCAGGCCAGGCCAGGCCAGGCCAGGCCAGGCCAGGCCAGGCCAGGCCAGGCCAGGCCAGGCCAGGGCCAGGCCAGGCCAGGCCAGGCCAGGCCAGGCCAGGCCAGGCCAGGCCAGGCCAGGCCCAGGCCAGGCCAGGCCAGGCCAGGCCAGGCCAGGCCAGGCCAGGCCAGGCCAGGCCAGGCCAGGCCAGGCCAGGCCAGGCCAGGCCAGGCCAGGCCAGGCCAGGCCAGGCCAGGCCAAACAGGCCAGGCCAGGCCAGGCCAGGCCAGGGCCAGGCCAGGCCAGGCCAGGCCAGGCCAGGCCAGGCCAGGCCAGGCCAGGCCAGGCCAGGCCAGGCCAGGCCAGGCCAGGCCAGGCCAGGCCAGGCCAGGCCAGGCCAGGCCAGGCCAGGCCAGGCCAGGCCAGGCCAGGCCAGGCCAGGCCAGGCCAGGCCAGGCCAGGCCAGAGGCCAGGCCAGGCCAGGCCAGGCCAGGCCAGGCCAGGCCAGGCCAGGGCCAGGCCAGGCCAGGCCAGGCCAGGCCAGGCCAGGCCAGGGCCAGGCCAGGCCAGGCCAGGCCAGGCCAGGCCAGGCCAGGCCAGGCCAGGCCAGGCCAGGCCAGGGCCAGGCCAGGCCAGGCCAGGCCAGGCCAGGCCAGGCCAGGCCAGGCCCAGGCCAGGCCAGGCCAGGCCAGGCCAGGCCAGGGGCCAGGCCAGGCCAGGCCAGGCCAGGCCAGGCCAGGCCAGGCCAGGCCAGGGCCAGGCCAGGCCAGGCCAGGGGCCAGGCCAGGCCAGGCCAGGCCAGGCCAGGCCAGGCCAGGCCAGGCCAGGCCAGGCCAGGCCAGGCCAGGCCAGGCCAGGCCAGGCCAGGGCCAGGCCAGGCCAGGCCAGGCCAGGCCAGGCCAGGGCCAGGCCAGGCCAGGCCAGGCCAGGCCAGGCCAGGCCAGGCCAGGCCAGGCCAGGCCAGGCCAGGCCAGGCCAGGCCAGGCCAGGCCAGGCCAGGCCAGGCCAGGCCAGGCCAGGCCAGGCCAGGCCAGGGCCAGGCCAGGCCAGGCCAGGCCAGGCCAGGCCAGGCCAGGCCAGGCCAGGCCAGGCCAGGCCAGGCCAGGCCAGGCCAGGCCAGGCCAGGCCAGGCCAGGCCAGGCCAGGCCAGGCCAGGCCAGGCAGGCCAGGCCAGGCCAGGCCAGGCCAGGCTGCCAGGCCAGGCCAGGCCAGGCCAGGCCAGGCCAGGCCAGGCCAGGCCAGGCCAGGCCAGGAGGCCAGGCCAGGCCAGGCCAGGCCAGGCCAGGCCAGGAGGCCAGGCCAGGCCAGGGCCAGGGCCAGGCCAGGCCAGGCCAGGCCAGGCCAGGCCAGGCCAGGGCCAGGCCAGGCCAGGCCAGGCCAGGCCAGGCCAGGCCAGGCCAGGCCAGGCCAGGCCAGGCCAGGCCAGGCCAGGCCAGGCCAGGCCAGGCCAGGCCAGGCCAGGCCAGGCCAGGCCAGGCCAGGCCAGGCCAGGCCAGGCCAGGCCAGGCCAGGCCAGGCCAGGGCCAGGCCAGGCCAGGCCAGGCCAGGCCAGGCCAGGCCAGGCCAGGCCAGGCCAGGCCAGGCCAGGCCAGGCCAGGCCAGGCCAGGCCAGGCCAGGCCAGGCCAGGCCAGGCCAGGCCAGGCCAGGCCAGGCCAGGCCAGGCCAGGGCCAGGCCAGGCCAGGCCAGGCCAGGCCAGGCCAGGGCCAGGCCAGAGGCCAGGCCAGGCCAGGCCAGGCCAGGCCAGGCCAGGCCAGGCCAGGCCAGGCCAGGCCAGGCCAGGCCAGGCCAGGCCAGGGCCAGGCCAGGCCAGGCCAGGCCAGGCCAGGCCAGGCCAGGCCAGGCCAGGCCAGGCCAGGCCAGGCCAGGCCAGGCCAGGCCAGGCCAGGGGCCAGGCCAGGCCAGGCCAGGCCAGGCCAGGCCAGGCCAGGCCAGGCCAGGCCAGGCCAGGCCAGGCCAGGCCAGGCCAGGCCAGGCCAGGCCAGGCCAGGCCAGGCCAGGCCAGGCCAGGCCAGGCCAGGGCCAGCCAGGCCAGGCCAGGCCAGGCGGCCAGGCCAGGCCAGGGCCAGGCCAGGCCAGGCCAGGCCAGGCCAGGCCAGGCCAGGCCAGGCCAGGCCAGGCCAGGCCAGGCCAGGGCCAGGCCAGGCCAGGCCAGGCCAGGCCAGGCCAGGCCAGGCCAGGCCAGGCCAGGCCAGGCCACAGGCCAGGCCAGGCCAGGCCAGGCCAGGCCAGGCCAGGCCAGGCCAGGCCAGGCCAGGCCAGGCCAGGCCAGGCCAGGCCAGGCCAGGCCAGGCCAGGCCAGGCCAGGCCAGGCCAGGCCAGGCCAGGCCAGGCCAGGCCAGGCCAGGCCAGGCCAGGCCAGGCCAGCCAGGCCAGGCCAGGCCAGGCCAGGCCAGGCCAGGCCAGGCCAGCCAGGCCAGGCCAGGCCAGGCCAGGCCAGGCCAGGCCAGGCCAGGCCAGGCCAGGCCAGGCCAGGCCAGGCCAGGCCAGGCCAGGCCAGGCCAGGCCAGGCTAGGCCAGGCCAGGCCAGGCCAGGCCAGGCCAGGCCAGGCCAGGCCAGGCCAGGCCAGGCCAGGCCAGGCCAGGGCCAGGCCAGGCCAGGCCAGGCCAGGCCAGGCCAGGCCAGGCCAGGCCAGGCCAGGCCAGGCCAGGCCAGGCGGCCAGGCCAGCCGGCCAGGCCAGGCCAGGCCAGGCCAGGCCAGGCCAGGCCAGGCCAGGCCAGGCCAGGCCAGGCCGGCCAGGCCAGGAGGCAAATAGGCCAGGCCAGGCCAGGCCAGGCCAGGCCAGGCCAGGCCAGGCCAGGCCAGGCCAGGCCAGGCCAGGCCAGGCCAGGCCAGGCCAGGCCAGGCCAGGCCAGGCCAGGCCAGGGCCAGGCCAGGCCAGGCCAGGCCAGGCCAGGCCAGGCCAGGCCAGGCCAGGCCAGGCCAGGCCAGGCCAGGCCAGGCCAGGCCAGGCCAGGCCAGGCCAGGCCAGGGCCAGGCCAGGCCAGGCCAGGCCAGGCCAGGCCAGGCCAGGCCAGGCCAGGCCAGGCCAGGCCAGGCCAGGCCAGGCCAGGCCAGGCCAGGCCAGGCCAGGCCAGGCCAGGCCAGGCCAGGTCAGGCCAGGCCAGGCCAGGGCCAGGCCAGGCCAGGCCAGGGCCAGGCCAGGCCAGGCCAGGCCAGGCCAGGCCAGGCCAGGCCAGGCCAGGCCAGGCCAGGCCAGGCCAGGCCAGGCCAGGCCAGGCCAGGCCAGGCCAGGCCAGGCCAGGCCAGGCCAGGCCAGGCCAGGCCAGGCCAGGCCAGGCCAGGCCAGGCCAGGCCAGGCCAGGCCAGGCCAGGCCAGGCCAGGCCAGGCCAGGCCAGGTAGGCCAGGCCAGGCCAGGCCAAGGCCAGGCCAGGCCAGGCCAGGCCAGGGCCAGGCCAGGCCAGGCCAGGCCAGGCCAGGCCAGGCCAGGCCAGGCCAGGCCAGGCCAGGCCAGGCCAGAAAATAGGCCAGGCCAGGCCAGGCCAGGCCAGGCCAGGGCCAGGCCAGGCCAGGCCAGGCCAGGCCAGGCCAGGCCAGGCCAGGCCAGGCCAGGCCAGGCCAGGCCAGGCCAGGCCAGGCCAGGCCAGGCCAGGCCAGGCCAGGCCAGGCCAGGCCAGGCGGCCAGGCCAGGCCAAGGCCAGGCCAGGCCAGGCCAGGCCAGGCCAGGCCAGGCCAGGCCAGGCCAGGCCAGGCCAGGCCAGGCCAGGCCAGGCCAGGCCAGGCCAGGCCAGGCCAGGGCCAGGCCAGGGCCAGGCCAGGCCAGGCCAGGCCAGGCCAGGCCAGGCCAGGCCAGGCTGAGGCCAGGCCAGGCCAGGCCAGGCAGGCCAGGCCAGGCCAGGCCAGGCCAGGCCAGGCCAGGCCAGGCCAGGCCAGGCCAGGCCAGGCCAGGCCAGGCCAGGCCAGGCCAGGCCAGGCCAGGCCAGGCCAGGCCAGGCCAGGCCAGGCCAGGCCAGGGCCAGGCCAGGCCAGGCCAGGCCAGGCCAGGCCAGGCCAGGCCAGGCCAGGGCCAGGCCAGGCCAGGCCAGGCCAGGCCAGGCCAGGCCAGGCCAGGCCAGGCCAGGCCAGGCCAGGCCAGGCCAGGCCAGGCCAGGCCAGGCCAGGCCAGGCCAGGCCAGGCCAGGCCAGGCCAGGCCAGGCCAGGCCAGGCCAGGCCAGGCCAGGCCAGGCCAGGCCAGGCCAGGCCAGGCCAGGCCAGGCCAGGCCAGGCCAGGCCAGGCCAGGCCAGGCCAGGCCAGGCCAGGCCAGGCCAGGCCAGGCCAGGCCAGGCCAGGCCAGGCCAGGCCAGGCCAGGCCAGGGCCAGGCCAGGCCAGGCCAGGCCAGGGCCAGGCCAGGCCAGGCCAGGCCAGGCCAGCCAGGCCAGGCCAGGCCAGGCCAGGGCCAGGCCAGGGCCAGGCCAGGCCAGGCCAGGCCAGGCCAGGCCAGGCCAGGCCAGGCCAGGCCAGGCCAGGCCAGGCCAGGCCAGGCCAGGCCAGCCAGGCCAGGGCCAGGCCAGGCCAGGCCAGGCCAGGCCAGGCCAGGGCCAGGCCAGGCCAGGCCAGGCCAGGCCAGGCCAGGCCAGGCCAGGCCAGGCCAGGGCCAGGCCAGGCCAGGGCCAGGCCAGGCCAGGCCAGGCCAGGCCAGGCCAGGCCAGGCCAGGCCAGGCCAGGCCAGGCCAGGGCCAGGCCAGGCCAGGCCAGGCCAGGCCAGGCCAGGCCAGGCCAGGCCAGGCCAGGCCAGGCCAGGCCAGGCCAGGCCAGGCCAGGCCAGGCCAGGCTGCCAGGCCAGGCCAGGCCAGGCTGAGCCAGGCCAGGCCAGGCCACAGGCCAGGCCAGGCCAGGCCAGGCCAGGCCAGGCCAGGCCAGGCCAGGCCAGGCCAGGCCAGGCCAGGCCAGGCCAGGCCAGGCCAGGCCAGGCCAGGCCAGGCCAGGCCAGGCCAGGCCAGGCCAGGCCAGGCCAGGCCAGGCCAGGCCAGGGCCAGGCCAGGCCAGGCCACAGCCAGCCAGGCCAGGCCAGGCCAGGCCAGGCCAGGCCAGGCCAGGGCCAGGCCAGGCCAGGCCAGGCCAGGCCAGGCCAGGCCAGGCCAGGCCAGGCCAGGCCAGGCCAGGCCAGGCCAGGCCAGGCCAGGCCAGGCCAGGCCAGGCCAGGCCAGGCCAGGCCAGGCCAGGCCAGGCCAGGCCAGGGCCAGGGCAGGCCAGGCCAGGCCAGGCCAGGCCAGGCCAGGCCAGGGCCAGGCCAGGCCAGGCCAGGCCAGGCCAGGCCAGGCCAGGGCCAGGCCAGGCCAGGGCCAGGCCAGGCCAGGCCAGGCCAGGCCAGGGCCAGGCCAGGCAGGCCAGGCCAGGCCAGGCCAGAGGCCAGGCCAGGCCAAAATAGGCCAGGCCAGGCCAGGCCAGGCCAGGCCAGGCCAGCAGGCCAGGCCAGGCCAGGCCAGGCCAGGCCAGGCCAGGCCAGGCCAGGCCAGGCCAGGCCAGGCCAGGCCAGGCCAGGCCAGGCCAGGCCAGGCCAGGCCAGGCCAGGCCAGGCCAGGCCAGGCCAGGCCAGGCCAGGCCAGGCCAGGCCAGGCCAGGCCAGGGGCCAGGCCAGGCCAGGCCAGGCCAGGCCAGGCCAGGCCAGGCCAGGCCAGGCCAGAGGCCAGGCCAGGGCCAGGCCAGGCCAGGCCACAGGGCCAGGCCAGGCCAGGCCAGGCCAGGCCAGGCCAGGGCCAGGCCAGGCCAGGCCAGGCCAGGCCAGGCCAGGCCAGCCAGGCCAGGCCAGGCCAGGCCAGGGCCAGGCCAGGCCAGGCCAGGCCAGGCCAGGCCAGGGCCAGGCCAGGCCAGGCCAGGCCAGGCCAGGCCAGGGCCAGGCCAGGCCAGGCCAGGCCAGGCCAGGCCAGGCCAGGCCAGGCCAGGCCAGGCCAGGCCAGGCCAGGCCAGCCAGGCCAGGCCAGGCCAGGCCAGGCCAGGCCAGGCCAGGCCAGGCCAGGCCAGGCCAGGCCAGGCCAGGCCAGGCCAGGCCAGGGCCAGGCCAGGCCAGGCCAGGCCAGGCCAGGCCAGGCCAGGCCAGGCCAGGCCAGGCCAGGCCAGGGCCAGGCCAGGCCAGGCCAGGCCAGGCCAGGCCAGGCCAGGCCAGGCCAGGCCAGGCCAGGCCAGGCCAGGCCAGGCCAGGCCAGGCCAGGCCAGGCCAGGCCACAGGCCAGGCCAGGCCAGGCCAGGCCAGGCCAGGCCAGGCCAGGCCAGGCCAGGCCAGGCCAGGCCAGGCCAGGGGCCAGGCCAGGCCAGGGCCAGGCCAGGCCAGGCCAGGCCAGGCCAGGCCAGGCCAGGCCAGGCCAGGCCAGGCCAGGCCAGGCCGTCAGGCCAGGCCAGGAAATAGGCCAGGCCAGGCCAGGCCAGGCCAGCCAGGCCAGGCCAGGCCAGGCCAGGCCAGGCCAGGCCAGGCCAGGCCAGGGCCAGGCCAGGCAGCCAGGCCAGGCCAGGCCAGGCCAGGCCAGGCCAGGCCAGGCCAGGCCAGGCCAGGCCAGGCCAGGCCAGGCCAGGCCAGGCCAGGGCCAGGAGGCCAGGCCAGGCCAGGGGCCAGGCCAGGCCAGGCCAGGCCAGGCCAGGCCAGGCCAGGCCAGGCCAGGCCAGGCCAGGCCAGGCCAGGCCAGGCCAGGCCAGGCCAGGCCAGGCCAGGCCAGGCCAGGCCAGGCCAGGCCAGGCCAGGCCAGGCCAGGCCAGGGCCAGGCCAGGCCAGGCCAGGCCAGGCCAGGCCAGGCCAGGCCAGGGAGGCCAGGCCAGGCCAGGCCAGGCCAGGCCAGGCCAGGCCAGGCCAGGCCAGGCCAGGCCAGGCCAGGCCAGGGCCAGGCCAGGCCAGGCCAGGCCAGGCCAGGCCAGGCCAGGCCAGGCCAGGGCCAGGCCAGGCCAGGCCAGGCCAGGCCAGGCCAGGCCAGGCCAGGCCAGGCCAGGGGCCAGGCCAGGGGCCAGGCCAGGCCAGGCCAGGCCAGGCCAGGCCAGGCCAGGCCAGGGGCCAGGCCAGGCCAGGCCAGGCCAGGCCAGGGCCAGGCCAGGCCAGGCCAGGCCAGGCCAGGCCAGGCCAGGCCAGGCCAGGGGCCAGGCCAGGCCAGGCCAGGCCAGGGCCAGGCCAGGCCAGGCCAGGCCAGGCCAGGCCAGGCCAGGCCAGGCCAGGCCAGGCCAGGCCAGGCCAGGCCAGGCCAGGCCAGGCCAGGCCAGGCCAGGCCAGGCCAGGCCAGGCCAGGCCAGGCCAGGCCAGGCCAGGCCAGGCCAGGCCAGGCCAGGCCAGGCCAGGCCAGGCCAGGCCAGGCCAGGCCAGGCCAGGCCAGGCCAGGCCAGGCCAGGCCAGGCCAGGCCAGGCCAGGCCAGGCCAGGCCAGGCCAGGCCAGGCCAGGCCAGGCCAGGCCAGGCCAGGGCCAGGCCAGGCCAGGCCAGGCCAGGCCAGGGCCAGGCCAGGCCAGGCCAGGCCAGGCCAGGCCAGGGCCAGGCCAGGCCAGGCCAGGCCAGGCCAGGCCAGGCCAGGCCAGGCCAGGCCAGGCCAGGGGCCAGGCCAGGCCAGGCCAGGCCAGGCCAGGCCAGGCCAGGCCAGGCCAGGCCAGGCCAGGCCAGGCCAGGCCAGGCCAGGCCAGGCCAGGCCAGCCAGGGCCAGGCCAGGCCAGGCCAGGCTGAAATAGGGCCAGGCCAGGCCAGGCCAGGGCCAGGCCAGGCCAGGCCAGGCCAGGCGCCAGGCCAGGCCAGGGCCAGGCCAGGCCAGGCCAGGCCAGGCCAGGCCAGGCCAGGCCAGGCCAGGGCCAGGCCAGGCCAGGCCAGGCCAGGCCAGGGCCAGGCCAGGCCAGGCCAGGCCAGGCCAGGGCCAGGCCAGGCCAGGCCAGGCCAGGCCAGGCCAGGCCAGGCCAGGCCAGGCCAGGCCAGGCCAGGCCAGGCCAGGCCAGGGCCAGGCCAGGCCAGGCCAGGCCAGGCCAGGCTCAGGCCAGGCCAGGCCAGGCCAGGCCAGGGCTAGGCCAGGCCAGGCCAGGCCAGGCCAGGCCAGGGCCAGGCCAGGCCAGGCCAGGCCAGGCCAGGCCAGGCCAGGCCAGGCCAGGCCAGGCCAGGCCAGGGCCAGGCCAGGCCAGGCCAGGCCAGGGCCAGGCCAGGCCAGGCCAGGCCAGGCCAGGCCAGGGCCAGGCCAGGCCAGGCCAGGCCAGGCCAGGCCAGGCCAGGCCAGGCCAGGCCAGGCCAGCCAGGCCAGGCCAGGCCAGGCCAGGCCAGGCCAGGCCAGGCCAGGCCAGGCCAGGCCAGGCCAGGCTGTGCCAGGCCAGGCCAGGCCAGGCCAGGGCCAGGCCAGGCCAGGCCAGGCCAGGGGCCAGGCCAGGCCAGGCCAGGCCAGGGCCAGGCCAGGGCCAGGCCAGGCCAGGCCAGGCCAGGCCAGGCCAGGCCAGGCCAGGCCAGGCCAGGCCAGGGCCAGGCCAGGCCAGGCCAGGCCAGGCCAGGCCAGGCCAGGCCAGGCCAGGCCAGGCCAGGCCAGGCCAGGCCAGGCCAGGCCAGGCCAGGCCAGGCCAGGGCCAGGCCAGGCCAGGCCAGGCCAGGCCAGGCCAGGCCAGGCCAGGGCCAGGCCAGGCCAGGCCAGGCCAGGCCAGGCCAGGCCAGGCCAGGCCAGGCCAGGCCAGGCCAGGCCAGGCCAGGCCAGGCCAGGCTAGGCCAGGCCAGGCCAGGAGGCCAGGCCAGGCCAGGCCAGGCCAGGCCAGGCCAGGCCAGGCCAGGCCAGGCCAGGCCAGGCCAGGCCAGGCCAGGCCAGCCAGGCCAGGCCAGGCCAGGCCAGGCCAGGCCAGGCCAGGCCAGCCAGGCCAGGCCAGGCCAGGCCAGGCCAGGCCAGGCCAGGCCAGGCCAGGCCAGGCCAGGCCAGGCCAGGCCAGGCCAGGGCCAGGCCAGGCCAGGCCAGGCCAGGCCAGGCCAGGCCAGGGCCAGGCCAGGCCAGGCCAGGCCAGGGCCAGGCCAGGCCAGGCCAGGCCAGGCCAGGCCAGGCCAGGCCAGGCCAGGCCAGGCCAGGCCAGGCCAGGCCAGGGCCAGGCCAGGCCAGGCCAGGCCAGGCCAGGCCAGGCCAGGCCAGGCCGCCAGGGGCCAGGCCAGGCCAGGCCAGGCCAGGGCCAGGCCAGGCCAGGCCAGGCCAGGCCAGGCCAGGCCAGGCCAGGCCAGGCCAGGCCAGGCCAGGCCAGGCCAGGCCAGGCCAGGGCCAGGCTGTGGGCCAGGCCAGGCCAGGCCAGGGCCAGGCCAGGCCAGGGCCAGGCCAGGCCAGGCCAGGCCAGGCTGGGCCAGGCCAGGCCAGGCCAGGCCAGGCCAGGCCAGGCCAGGCCAGGCGCCAGGGCCAGGCCAGGGCCAGGCCAGGCCAGGCCAAACAGGCCAGGCCAGGCCAGGCCAGGCAAGGCCAGGCCAGGGCCAGGCCAGGCCAGGCCAGGCCAGGCCAGGCCAGGCCAGGCCAGGCCAGGCCAGGCCAGGCCAGGCCAGGCCAGGCCAGGCCAGGCCAGGCCAGGCCAGGCCAGGGCCAGGCCAGGCCAGGCCAGGCCAGGCCAGGCCAGGCCAGGCCAGGCCGCCAGGGCCAGGCCAGGGCCAGGGCCAGGCCAGGCCAGGCCAGGCGGCCAGGCCAGGCCAGGCCAGGCCAGGCCAGGCCAGGCCAGGCCAGGCCAGGCCAGGCCAGGCCAGGCCAGGCCAGGCCAGGCCAGGCCAGGCCAGGCCAGGCCAGGCTCAGGCCAGGCCAGGCCAGGCCAGGCCAGGCCAGGCCAGGCCAGGCCAGGCCAGGCCAGGGCCAGGCCAGGCCAGGCCAGGCCAGGCCAGGCCAGGCCAGGCCAGGCCAGGCCAGGCCAGGCCAGGCCAGGCCAGGCCAGGGCCAGGCCAGGCCAGGCCAGGCCAGGCCAGGCCAGGCCAGGCCAGGCCAGGCCAGGCCAGGCCAGGCCAGGCCAGCCAGGCCAGGCCAGGCCAGGCCAGGCCAGGCCAGGCCAGGCCAGGGCCAGGCCAGGCCAGGCCAGGCCAGGCCAGGCCAGGCCAGGCCAGGCCAGGCCAGGCCAGGGCCAGGCCAGCCAGGCCAGGGCCAGGCCAGGCCAGGCCAGGCCAGGCCAGGCCAGGCCAGGCCAGGCCAGGCCAGGCCAGGCCAGGCCAGGCCAGGCCAGGCCAGGCCAGGCCAGGCCAGGCCAGGCCAGCCAGGCCAGGCCAGGGCCAGGCCAGGCCAGGCCAGGCCAGGCCAGGCCAGGCCAGGCCAGGGCCAGGCCAGGCCAGGCCAGGCCAGGCCAGGCCAGGCCAGGCCAGGCCAGGCCAGGCCAGGCCAGGCCAGGCCAGGGGCCAGGGCCAGGCCAGGCCAGGCCAGGCCAGGCCAGGCCAGGCCAGGCCAGGCCAGGCCAAAGAAGGCCAGGCCAGGCCAGGCCAGGCCAGGCCAGGCCAGGCCAGGCCAGGCCAGGCCAGGCCAGGCCAGGCCAGGCCAGGCCAGGCCAGGCCAGGGCCAGGGTCAGGCCAGGCCAGGCCAGGCCAGGCCAGGCCAGGGCCAGGCCAGGCCACAGGCCAGGCCAGGCCAGGGCTGAGGCCAGGCCAGGCCAGGCCAGGCCAGGCCAGGCCAGGCCAGGGCAGGCCAGGCCAGGGCCAGGCCAGGCCAGGCCAGGCCAGGCCAGGCTTGCCAGGCCAGCCAGGCCAGGCCAGGCCAGGCCAGCCAGGCCAGGCCAGGCCAGGCCAGGCCAGGCCAGGCCAGCCAGGGCCAGGCCAGGCCAGGCCAGGGCCAGGCCAGGCCAGGCCAGGCCAGGCCAGGCCAGGCCAGGCCAGGCCAGGCCAGGCCAGGCCAGGCCAGGCCAGGCCAGGCCAGGCCAGGGCCAGGCCAGCCAGGCCAGGGGCCAGGCCAGGGCCAGGCCAGGGCCAGGCCAGGCCAGGGCCAGGCCAGGCCAAACAGGCCAGGCCAGGCCAGGCCAGCCAGGCCAGGCCAGGCCAGGCCAGGCCAGGCCAGGCCAGGCCAGGCCAGGCCAGGCCAGGCCAGGCCAGGCCAGGCCAGGCCAGGGCCAGGCCAGGCCAGGCCAGGCCAGGCCAGGCTGTGCCAGGGGCCAGGGGCCAGCCAACAGTCAGGCCAGGCCAGGCCAGGCCAGGCCAGGCCAGGCCAGGCCAGGCCAGGCCAGGCCAGGCCAGGCCAGGCCAGGCAATAGGCCAAGGCCAGGCCAGGCCAGGCCAGGCCAGGGCCAGGCCAGGCCAGGCCAGGCCAGGCCAGGCCAGGCCAGGCCAGGCCAGGCCAGGCCAGCCAGGCCAGGCCAGGCCAGGCCAGGCCAGGCCAGGCCAGGCCAGGCCAGGCCAGCCAGGGCCAGGCCAGGCCAGGCCAGGCCAGGCCAGGCCAGGCCAGGCCAGGCCAGGCCAGGCCAGGCCAGGCCAGGCCAGGCCAGGCCAGGGCCAGGCCAGGCCAGGCCAGGCCAGGCCAGGCCAGGCCAGGCCAGGCCAGGCCAGGCCAGGCCAGGCCAGGCCAGGCCAGGGCCAGAGGCCAGGCCAGGCCAGGCCAGGCCAGGGCCAGGCCAGGCCAGGCCAGGCCAGGCCAGGCCAGGCCAGGCCAGGCCAGGCCAGGCCAGGCCAGGCCAGGCCAGGCCAGGGCCAGGCCAGGCCAGGCCAGGCCAGGCCAGCCAGGCCAGGCCAGGCCAGGCGGCCAGGCCAGGCCAGGCCAGGCCAGGCCAGGCCAGGCCAGGCCAGGCCAGGGCCAGGCCAGGGCAGGCCAGGCCAGGCCAGGCCAGGCCAGGGGCCAGGCCAGGCCAGGCCAGGCCAGGCCAGGCCAGGCCAGGCCAGGCCAGGCCAGGCCAGGCCAGGCCAGGCCAGGCCAGGCCAGGCCAGGCCAGGCCAGGCCAGGCCAGCCAGGCCAGGCCAGGCCAGGCCAGGCCAGGCCAGGCCAGGCCAGGCCAGGCCAGGCCAGGCCAGGCCAGGCCAGGCCAGGCCAGGCCAGGCCAGGCCAGGCCAGGCCAGGCCAGGCCAGGCCAGGCCAGGCCAGGGCCAGGGGCCAGGCCAGGCCAGGCCAGGCCAGGCCAGGCCAGGCCAGGCCAGGCCAGGCCAGGCCAGGCCAGGCCAGGCCAGGCCAGGCCAGGCCAGGGCCAGGGCCAGGCCAGCCAGGCCAGGGGCCAGGCGGCCAGGCCAGGCCAGGCCAGGCCAGGCCAGGCCAGGCCAGGCCAGGCCAGGCCAGGCCAGGCCAGGGCCAGGCCAGGCCAGGCCAGGCCAGGCCAGGCTGCCAGGCCAGGCCAGGCCAGGCCAGGCCAGGCCAGGCCAGCCAGCCAGGCCAGGCCAGGCCAGGCCAGGCCAGGCCAGGGCCAGGCCAGGCCAGGCCAGGCCAGGCCAGGGCCAGCCAGGCCAGGCCAGGCCAGGCCAGGCCAGGCCAGGCCAGGCCAGGCCAGGCCAGGGCCAGGCCAGGCCAGGCCAGGCCAGGCCAGGCCAGGCCAGGCCAGGCCAGGCCAGGCCAGGCCAGGGCCAGGCCAGGCCAGGGCCAGGCCAGGCCAGGCCAGGCCAGGCCAGGCCAGGCCAGGCCAGGCCAGGCCAGGCCAGGCCAGGCCAGGCCAGGCCAGGCCAGGCCAGGCCAGGCCAGGCCAGGCCAGGCCAGGCCAGCCAGGCCAGGCCAGGCCAGGCCAGCCAGGCCAGGCCAGGCCAGGCCAGGCCAGGGCCAGGCCAGGCCAGGCCAGGCCAGGCCAGGCCAGGCCAGGCCAGGCCAGGCCAGGCCAGGGCCAGGGGCCAGGCCAGGCCAGGCCAGGCCAGGCCAGGCCAGGCCAGGCCAGGCCAGGCCAGGCCAGGCCAGGCCAGGCCAGGCCAGGCCAGGCCAGGCCAGGCCAGGCCAGGCCAGGCCAGGCCAGGCCAGGCGCCAGGGCCAGGCCAGGCCAGGCCAGGCCAGGCCAGGCCAGGCCAGGCCAGGCCAGGCCAGGCCAGGCCAGGCCAGGCCAGGCCAGGCTGAAACAGGCCAGGCCAGCCAGGCCAGGCCAGGCCAGGCCAGGCCAGCCAGGCCAGGCCAGGCCAGGCCAGGCCAGGCCAGGCCAGGCCAGGCCAGGCCAGCCAGGCCAGGCCAGGCCAGGCCAGGCCAGGCCAGGCCAGGGCCAGGCCAGGCCAGGCCAGGCCAGGCCAGGCCAGGGCCAGGCCAGGCCAGGCCAGGCCAGGCCAGGCCAGGCCAGGCCAGGCCAGGCCAGGCCAGGCCAGGCCAGGCCAGGCCAGGCCAGGCCAGGCCAGGCCAGGGCCAGGCCAGGCCAGGCCAGGCCAGGCCAGGCCAGGCCAGGCCAGGCCAGGCCAGGCCAGGCCAGGCCAGGGCCAGGCCAGGCCAGGCCAGGCCAGGCCAGGCCAGGGCCAGGCCAGGCCAGGCCAGGCCAGGCCAGGCCAGGCCAGGCCAGGCCAGGCCAGGCCAGGCCAGGCCAGGCCAGGGCCAGGCCAGGCCAGCCAGGCCAGGCCAGGCCAGGCCAGGCCAGGCCAGGCCAGGCCAGGCCAGGCCAGGCCAGGCCAGCCAGGCCAGGCCAGGCCAGGCCAGGCCAGGCCAGGCCAGGCCAGGCCAGGCCAGGCCAGGCCAGGCCAGGCCAGGCCAGGCCAGGCCAGGCCAGGCCAGGCCAGGCCAGGCCAGGGCCAGGCCAGGCCAGGCCAGGCCAGGCCAGGCCAGGCCAGGCCAGCCAGGCCAGGCCAGGCCAGGCCAGGGCCAGGGCCAGGCCAGGCCAGGCCAGGCCAGGCCAGGCCAGGCCAGGCCAGGCCAGGCCAGGCCAGGCCAGGGGCCAGGCCAGGCCAGGCCAGGCCAGGCCAGGCCAAAGGGCCAGGCCAGGCCAGGGCCAAAGAGGGCCAGGCCAGGCCAGGCCAGGCCAGGCCAGGCCAGGCCAGGCCAGGCCAGGCCAGGCCAGGCCAGGCCAGGCGCCAGGGCCAGGCCAGGCCAGGCCAGGGCCAGGCCAGGCCAGGCCAGGCCAGGCCAGGCCAGGCCAGGCCAGGCCAGGCCAGGCCAGGCCAGGCCAGGCCAGGCCAGGGCCAGGCCAGGCCAGGCCAGGCCAGGCCAGGCCAGGGCCAGGGCCAGGCCAGGCCAGGCCAGGCCAGGCCAGGCCAGGCCAGCCAGGCCAGGGCCAGGCCAGGCCAGCCAGGCCAGGCCAGGCCAGGCCAGGCCAGGCCAGGCCAGGCCAGGCCAGGCCAGGCCAGCCAGGCCAGGCCAGGCCAGGCGCCAGGCCAGGCCAGGCCAGGCCAGGGCCAGGCCAGGCCAGGCCAGGGCCAGGCCAGGCCAGGGCCAGGCCAGGCCAGGCCAGGCCAGGCCAGGCCAGGGCCAGGCCAGGCCAGGCCAGGCCAGGCCAGGCCAGGCCAGGCCAGGCCAGGCCAGGCCAGGCAGAAAATAGGCCAGGCCAGGCCAGGCCAGGGCCAGGCCAGGCCAGGGCCAGGCCAGGGCCAGCTCAGGCCAGGCCAGGCCAGGCCAGGCCAGGGCCAGGGCCAGGCCAGGCCAGGCCAGGGCCAGGCCAGGCCAGGCCAGGCCAGGGCCAGGCCAGGCCAGGGGCCAGGCCAGGCCAGGGCCAGGCCAGGCCAGGCCAGGCCAGGCCAGGCCAGGCCAGGCCAGGCCAGGCCAGGCCAGGCCAGGCCAGGCCAGGCCAGGGGCCAGGCCAGGCCAGGCCAGGCCAGCCAGGCCAGCCAGGGCCAGGGCCAGGCCAGGCCAGGCCAGGCCAGGCCAGGCCAGGCCAGGCCAGGCCAGGCCAGGCCAGGGCCAGGCCAGGCCAGCCAGGCCAGGCCAGGCCAGGCCAGGCCAGGGCCAGGCCAGGCCAGGCCAGGCCAGGCCAGGCCAGGCCAGGCCAGGCCAGGCCAGGCCAGGCCAGGCCAGGGCCAGGCCAGGCCAGGCCAGGCCAGGCCAGGCCAGGCCAGGCCAGGCCAGGCCAGGCCAGGCCAGGGCCAGGCCAGGCCAGGGCCAGGCCAGGCCAGGCCAGGAAATAGGCCAGGCCAGGCCAGGGCCAGGCCAGGCCAGGCCAGGGCCAGGCCAGGCCAGGCCAGGCCAGGCCAGGCCAGGCCAGGCCAGGCCAGGCCAGGCCAGGCCAGGCCAGGGGCCAGGCCAGGCCAGGCCAGGCCAGGCCAGGCCAGGCCAGGCCAGGCCAGGCCAGGCCAGGCCAGGGCCAGGCCAGGCCAGGGGCCAGGCCAGGCCAGGCCAGGCCAGGCCAGGCCAGGCCAGGCCAGGCCAGGCCAGGCCAGGCCAGGGCCAGGCCAGGCCAGGCCAGGCCAGGCCAGGCCAGGGCCAGCCAGGCCAGGGGCCAGGCCAGGCCAGGTCAGGCCAGGCCAGGGCCAGGCCAGGCCAGGCCAGGGCCAGGCCAGGCCAGGCCAGGCCAGGCCAGGCCAGGCCAGGGCCAGGCCAGGCCAGGCCAGGCCAGGCCAGGCCAGGCCAGGCCAGGGGCCAGGCCAGGCCAGGCCAGGCCAGGCCAGGCCAGGCCAGGCCAGGCCAGGCCAGGCCAGGCCAGGCCAGGCCAGGCCAGGCCAGGCCAGGCCAGGCCAGGCCAGGGCCAGGCCAGGGCCAGGCCAGGCCAGGCCAGGCCAGGGCCAGGCCAGGCCAGGCCAGGGCCAGGCCAGGCCAGGCCAGGCCAGGCCAGGCCAGCCAGGCCAGGCCAGGCCGGCCAGGCCAGGCCAGGCCAGGCCAGGGCCAGGCCAGGCCAGGCCAGGCCAGGCCAGGCCAGCCAGCCAGGCCAGGCCAGGCCAGGCCAGGCCAGGCCAGGCCAGGCCAGGCCAGGCCAGGGGCCAGGCCAGGCCAGGCCAGGCCAGCCAGGCCAGCCAGGCCAGGCCAGCCAGGCCAGGCCAGGCCAGCCAGGCCAGGCCAGGCCAGGCCAGGCCAGGCCAGGCCAGGCCAGGCCAGGCCAGGCCAGGCCAGGCCAGGCCAGGCCAGGCCAGGCCAGGCCAGGCCAGGCCAGGCCAGGCCAGGCCAGGCCAGGCCAGGCCAGGCCAGGCCAGGCCAGGCCAGGCCAGGGCCAGGCCAGGCCAGGCCAGGCCAGGCCAGGCCAGGCCAGGCCAGGGCCAGGCCAGGGCCAGGCCAGGCCAGGCCAGGCCAGGCCAGGCCAGCCAGGCCAGGGCCAGGCCAGGCCAGGCCAGGCCAGGCCAGGCCAGGCCAGGCCAGGCCAGGCCAGGGCCAGGCCAGCCAGGCCAGGCGGCCAGGCCAGGCCAGGCCAGGCCAGGCCAGGCCAGGCCAGGCCAGGCCAGGCCAGGCCAGGCCAGGCCAGGCCAGGCCAGGCCAGCCAGGGCCAGGCCAAAGAAACAGCCAGGGGCCAGGCCAGGCCAGGCCAGGCCAGGCCAGGCCAGGCCAGGCCAGGCCAGGCCAGGCCAGGCCAGGCCAGGCCAGGCCAGGCCAGGCCAGCCAGGCCAGGCCAGGCCAGGCCAGGCCAGGCCAGGGGCCAGGCCAGGCCAGGCCAGGCCAGGCCAGGGCCAGGCCAGGCCAGGCCAGGCCAGCAGGCCAGGCCAGGCCAGGCCAGGCCAGGCCAGGCCAGGCCAGGCCAGGCCAGGGCCAGGCCAGGCCAGCCAGGCCAGGCCAGGCCAGGCCAGGCCAGGCCAGGCCAGGGCCAGGCCAGGCCAGGCCAGGCCAGCCAGGCCAGGCCAGCCAGGCCAGCTGGCCAGGGCCAGGCCAGGCCAGGCCAGGGCCAGGCCAGGCCAGGCCAGGCCAGGCCAGGCCAGGCCAGGCCAGCCAGGCCAGGCCAGGCCAGGCCAGGCCAGGCCAGCCAGGCCAGGCCAGGCCAGGCCAGGCCAAAGGCCAGGCCAGGCCAGGCCAGGCCAGGCCAGGCCAGGCCAGGCCAGGCCAGGCCAGGCCAGGCCAGGCCAGGCCAGGGCCAGCCAGGCCAGGCCAGGCCAGGCCAGGGCCAGGCCAGCCAGGCCAGGCCAGGCCAGCCAGGCCAGGCCAGGCCAGGCCAGGCCAGGCCAGGCCAGCCAGGCCAGGCCAGGCCAGGCCAGGCCAGGCCAGGCCAGGCCAGGCCAGGCCAGGCCAGGCCAGGCCAGGCCAGCCAGGCCAGGCCAGGCCAGGCCAGGCCAGCCAGGCCAGGCCAGGCCAGGCCAGGCCAGCCAAAGCCAGGCCAGGCCAGGCCAGGCCAGGCCAGGCCAGGCCAGGCCAGGCCAGGCCAGGCCAGGCCAGGCCAGGCCAGGCCAGGCCAGGCCAGGCCAGGCCAGCCAGGCCAGGCCAGGCCAGGCCAGGCCAGGCGCCAGGCCAGGCCAGGCCAGGCCAGGCCAGGCCAGGCCAGGCCAGGCCAGGCCAGGCCAGGCCAGGCCAGGCCAGGCCAGGCCAGGCCAGGCCAGGGGCCAGGCCAGGCCAGGGCCAGGCCAGGCTGAAGAAACAGGCCAGGCCAGGCCAGGGGCCAGGCCAGGCCAGGCCAGGCCAGGCCAGCCAGGCCAGGGCCAGGCCAGGCCAGGCCAGGCCAGGCCAGGCCAGGCCAGGCCAGGCCAGGCCAGGCCAGGCCAGGCCAGCCAGGCCAGGCCAGGCCAGGCCAGGCCAGGCCAGGCCAGGCCAGGCCAGGCCAGGCCAGGCCAGGCCAGGCCAGGCCAGGGCCAGGCCAGGCCAGGCGCCAGGCCAGGCCAGGCCAGCCAGGCCAGGCCAGGGCCAGCCAGGGCCAGGCCAGGCCAGGCCAGGCCAGGCCAGGCCAGGCCAGGCCAGGCCAGAAAAGAGGCCAGGCCAGGCCAGGCCAGGCCAGGCCAGGCCAGGCCAGGCCAGGCCAGGCCAGGCCAGGGCCAGGCCAGGCCAGGCCAGGCCAGGCCAGGCCAGGCCAGGCCAGGCCAGGCCAGGCCAGGCCAGGCCAGGCCAGGCCAGGCCAGGCCAGGGCCAGGCAGGCCAGGGGCCAGGGCCAGGCCAGGAGGCCAGGCCAGGGCCAGGCCAGGCCAGGCCAGGCCAGGCCAGGCCAGGCCAGGCCAGGCCAGGCCAGGCCAGGCCAGGCCAGGCCAGGCCTGCCAGGCTGGCCAGGCCGCCAGGCCAGGCCAGCCAGGCCAGGCCAGGGCCAGGCCAGGCCAGGGCCAGGCCAGGCCAGGCCAGGCCAGGCCAGGCCAGGCCAGGCCAGGCCAGGCCAGGCCAGGCCAGGCCAGGCCAGGCCAGGCCAGGCCAGGCCAGGCCAGGCCAGGCCAGGCCAGGGCCAGGCCAGGCCAGGCCAGGCCAGGGGCCAGGCCAGGCCAGGCCAGGCCAGGCCAGGCCAGCCAGGCCAGGCCAGGGCCAGGCCAGGCCAGGCCAGGCCAGGCCAGGCCAGGCCAGCCAGGGCCAGGCCAGGCCAGGCCAGGCCAGGCCAGGCCAGGCCAGGCCAGGCCAGGCCAGGCCAGGCCAGGCCAGGCCAGGCCAGGCCAGGCAGTGGCCAGGCCAGGCCAGGCCAGGCCAGGCCAGGCCAGGGCCAGGCCAGGGGCCAGGCCAGGCCAGGGAGCCAGGCCAGGCCAGGCCGCCAGCTGTGCCAGGCCAGGCCAGGCCAGGGCCAGGCCAGGCCAGGCCAGGCCAGCCAGGCCAGGGCCAGGCCAGGCCAGGCCAGCCAGGCCAGGCCAGGCCAGGCCAGGCCAGCCAGGCCAGGGCCAGGCCAGGCCAGGCCAGGGCCAGGCCAGGCCAGGCCAGGCCAGGCCAGGCCAGGCCAGGCCAGGCCAGGGCCAGGCCAGGCCAGGCCAGGCCAGGGCCAGGCCAGGCCAGGGGCCAGGCCAGCCAGGCCAGGCCAGGCCAGGCCAGGCCAGGCCAGGCCAGGCCAGGCCAGGCCAGGCCAGGCCAGCCAGGCCAGGCCAGGCCAGGCCAGGGGCCAGGCCAGGCCAGGCCAGGCCAGGCCAGGCCAGGCCAGGCCAGCCAGGCCAGGCCAGGCCAGGGCCAGGCCAGGCCAGGCCAGGCCAGCCAGGCCAGGCCAGGCCAGGCCAGGCCAGGCCAGGCCAGGCCAGGCCAGGCCAGGCCAGGCCAGGCCAGGCTAGGCCAGGCCAGCCAGGCCAGGCCAGGCCAGGCCAGGGCCAGGCCAGGCCAGGCCAGGCCAGGCCAGGCTGTGAAGAAAGGCCAGGCCAGTTTGCGCCAGGCCAAAGAGGCAGCCAGGCCAGGGCCAGGCCAGGCCAGGCAAAGAGGCCAGGCCAGGCCAGGCCAGGCCAGGCCAGGCCAGGGCCAGGCCAGGCCAGCCAGGGCCAGGCCAGGCCAGGCCAGGGCCAGGCCAGGCCAGGCCAGGGCCAGGCCAGCCAGAGGCCAGGGCCAGGCCAGGCCAGGCCAGGCCAGGCCAGCCAGCCAGGCCAGGCCAGGCCAGGCCAGGCCAGGCCAGGCCAGGGCCAGGCCAGGCCAGGCCAGGCCAGGCCAGGCCAGGCCAGGCCAGGCCAGGCCAGCCA